>ML266931.1:0-80774 GCA_005239495.1 Nicotiana undulata | reverse complement strand
CCCACACGTTCAGATTTTCGAAAATTCATGAAGGAATTCATTACCCGGAGCCTAAGGATCGAAGTTACGTATTTTATACAAGGATTCGTGGTTTAACATGGAAAATCACGAAATTCCCAAGAACCCTAAAGTTTACTACCTAATTCTATGATTTTTAGATGATTTATTAGTGAATTTAACTAGGAATTAGTGTTTGAAACTAGTAAAACTATGAAATTTACTTACCTCAATTACAATGGGGAAAGGTTCTTTGAGAGGCTCTCTAAAATCTTGATGAGGAAGATGAAAATGGAGGAATAAGGCTAAGTCCCGTATTTTATAACACTGCTCAGTGATTTCTTCACTACGATCGCGACAAGGGGCCTGCGATCGGGAAGGGCAACTGGCCGGACCTCTGCGATCGCGGCAAGGGTCCTGCGATCGCGAAGAACAACTGGCAAGACCTCTGCGATCGCGGCAGGGGTCCTGCGATAGCGAAGAACAAACTCCCTCGGCCTAGACACGACTCAATGCGATCACAACGAACGGGCTGCGATCGCGACGGTGTGGAACCCAGATCTCTGTGATCGCGTAGAGGAGACTGCGATCGCGGTGAACAATCACTAGCCCAGCAAAATCCTTCTCCGCGAACGCAACCCACCTTCTGCGTTCGCAGAGAAGGAAACTAGATAGCAGATTTTCTGGTTTTTCCAACTTAGCTCCCGGGGGTCTAAAACACCTCCGAGCCCCTCGAGACCCCGTCCAAAAGCACCGACAAGTCTGTATTCACGATACAGACTCGCTCGAACTTCCGGAACATGAAAAGCAACAACGGAACTCGAAATCAAACCCCAAAACAAAATTAATCAAACTTAAGAACTTTGAAATTCTAGAATTCGCTTCAATGCACCGAACCGGCCTAAACTGCTCGGAATGACTTCAAATTTTGCAGATAAGTTATAAATGACATGACGGAACTATTCCAGATCTCGGAATTTCATTCGAACCTCGGGAACATAACATCACTCTCCAAGCCAAATTTCAAATTCTTCAAAAACCTCAAACTTTTATTAACTCCATTTTTCCTCATTTTGATCCGAAACCAATCAATTCAAGTCCGTTTTACACCAAATTTCACATATAGGACACATAACATATACTAAACATGTTCCGGGCTCCGGAACCGTAATACGGGCCTGGTAACAAGGTTTTCACATAATTATTCACTTTCAAATTCCTTTATTATTTTTTGAAAAGAATTTTCTTTAAAAATTCATTACGGTCCGGGTCCGTTTACCAAAAATGTTGACCAAAGTCAACTTTATTCAATTATTCAATTCAAAAATTCCATTTTTATCACATTTTCACATAGAAGCTTCCCGGCTACCTGCCAAGGCTATGCACGCATATCGAGGTAAGATCAACGGAGGCTTTCGGAGCCTCAGAACATAGATATAGCTAAAATTACTTAGGATGACCATTTGGGTCATCACAGAATCGGCGGTGCACTGATGGAAGCTGATGGTGCACTGCGGAATACCTGGAGTGCCGTCTGATAAGGCCTAGGAGGATAACCTCTGCCAAAGGAATCTCTATCCCCAGATGAGGCACCACTAAAACGGCCGAAATGACGAGGTCTCTTGTCAGACCCCTGTCCACCACCCTAGGATAATACCATCTCAATGCGCCTGGCCACATCGGCTGCATCCTGGAAGGAGATATCAGTACCCACCTCTCTGGCCATCTGAAGCCTGATGGGCTCAGCTAGACCCTCAATAAACCTCCGAACCCTCTCCCGATTAGTGGGGAGTATCATAATGGAATGCTTGGCCAGCGTAATAAACCTAGTCTCGTACTGTGTGACGTACATGGAGCCCTTTTGTAGATGCTCAAATTGCCTCCAAAGATCCTCTCTCTGAGTGACTGGAAGGAACTTCCCCAAGAACAACTCGGAGAACTGACCCCAAGTCAAAGGTGCAGACCCACCCGGTCTGGTCAAGCAGTAATCTCTCCACCAAGTCTTGGCGGTGCCAGATAGACGGAACGTAGAAAAATCAACTCCATTGAACTCCAAAATGCCCTTGTTCCGAAGAACCTCATAACATCTGTCTAAATAATCATGGGGATCCTCTAATGGTGCACCAGTAAATGTAGTAGTGAATAACTTGGTGAACCGATCCAACCTCCACAGAGCGTCGGCTGACATGGCTGCTCCCTCAACTGCTGGTGCCACAATACCTGGCTGAACTACTCCGGCCGTTTGAGGTGCCGGAGCCTGGAACTGAGTGGCAAACTGCTCTGGCGTATGAATAGCAGGAGTCTGGGTCCCTCCCCAGCCTGAGATCCAGATGGAGTAGTAGGAAGAAGACCACCCTGAGCCACACTCTCCATGAGTCCCACTAAGAGGACTAGGGCGTCCTGAAGCACTGGGGTGGCGATGAACCCCTCTGGGACCTGAGCGGGTCCAACAGGAACTATCTGGGTAGGGACCTCACCGAAAAAGTCTACATGTGGGTCCTCTACCGGAGCTGCTGCTCTAGCTATGGCTCGGCCTCTAGCACGGCCTCGGCCCCTCGTAGAAGCTGTAATAGGAGGTTCAGTCCGCTGGTTGGTCGATGAGGAAGCACGCGTCCTCGCCATCTACGAGAGAGTAAAATAGAGACTCAATTAGTATTCAGATGTCAACTGGCACGACAGAGAATGAAAGATGTGAAGTTGTTCCTAACTCTACAACCTCTGGGGATAAGTACAGAGGTCTCTGTACTGATCCCTTAGACTCTACCAAGTTTGTCCGTGAGTTGTGAGACCTAAGCAACCTAGGGCTCTGATACCAACTTGTCACGACCCGAAATCCCACCTTCGGGCCGTAACTGCGTCTAACGTTGAACCCGCTAGACAAGCCAACGTTTGAACTAAATAAATCTCAATAGCAACTAAAACGAACAAGATGACTAAGGCATCGATGCCCCACAATGAAATTTAACAAAATAACCAAAATACAACATAGCACTTTCGAAAATAAAACCCATATACAAATCCCAGAGCTGGTGTCACATACTCACGAACTGTCTAAGGGATTACTACAAACAAAAGGTCTGAAATGTAAGTACATGAGACTGTATTCGAAATACAAAGTAAGACAGAGCTGAGAGTGAATAGTAGGAGGTGACGTCAAGGCCCACGGACGTATGTGGGTCTACCTTGATGTCCCTGAATGCGCTGAGTGAAGCTTCGACCATCAGTGATCACCAGGTCCGGCTGCGTAGTCTGCACCACATAAAGAAGTGCAGGTGTAGCATCAGTACAACCGACCCCATGTACTGAGTAAGTGTCGAGCCTAACCTCGGCGAAGTAGTGATGAGGCTAGGACCAACAACAACATATGTACCTTTACAGTTTTATATAATAACAAGAAAGATGGCAACATAAATAAGCAAGTAAGACAGATACGGGGAGAACAAGCTCGGGTAATAGGGGCAACAAAAATGCCAGCACAAAAGAACAGAGTAATAACTGAAATGTAAAAGTAAGGGCAGGAATTTAACTTCTCAACAGATAATGAACAGAAAAAGGCACGACATGTCCCCTCGTGCAGAACCTCACAATCATTCGGCACGGAATGTCCCCTCGTGCATATATAATAACACTCGGCACGGAATGTCCCCTCGTGCATAACCTCACAATCACTCGGCACAGAATGTCCCCTCGTGCATATATAATAACACTCGGCACGGAATGTCCCCTCGTGCATAACCTCACAATCACTCGGCACGGAATGTCCCCTCGTGCATATATAATAACACTCAGCACAGAATGTCCCCTCGTGCATAACCTCACAATCACTCGGCACGGAACGTACCCTCGTGCATATATAATAACACTCGGCACGGAATGTCCCCTCGTGCATAACCNTATATATATATATATATATATATATATATATATATATATATATCAAAACAAAGCAACAATATAGTGTGAAAGTCAACACTAAGAAGTCTCAAGTGCATGGAAATACTCAATGAAATTTCTATTATCTCGGCAAGGAGAAATCATCAATTACAACATCAACAAATGCCGACAAGGGTCTCAGCTATAACCAACCTCGCGTCAGAATTATAAATTCAACAATGTAAGCCTCAACTGTCATAAATCACTAAATAACTCTCCACGTCATGAAACAACATCAAGGTATCGCTTTTTAATTCACCAATTACTCAAAGGGCGGAGAATAATATGAACACAGTAAGTTTCATCACAATTGACTCACGGGCATGCTTGACCGCAACACATAGGTACTCGTCACAATGCCTATACATTGTACATTAGTTACACATAGCAAATAAGACGCTATACCTAATCCCTCAAGCTGAGGTTAAGCCAAGCACTTACCTCGGCACCAAAGACAATGCAAGTCAAGCCTCAATCACAGCCTTTCCTCTCGAATCCAACTCCGAATCGGGAATATCTAGACATAATGGATTTATTAACATCAATAAGTACTCAATAGACCAATTCCCAAGCCGAATTATACATTTCCTACTATTTCTCCGAGAATAGTAAAATTCGACCCCGGGCCCACACATTCAGATTTTTGAAAATTCACGAAGGAATCAATTACCCGGAGTCTAAGGATCGATGTTATGTAATTTATACAAGGATTCATGGTCTAACATGGAAAATCACGAAATTCTCAAGAACCCTAAAGTTACTAACTAATTCCATGATCTTTAGATGATTTAGTAGTGAATTTAACTAGGAATTAGTGTTAAAATTAGAAGTTTTATGGGGTTTTAACTTACCTCTTACAGTGGGTGGTCGTGGAAGGTGTTTCCCAAGCTTGGAGGCTCTCTAATGGATGAAATGAGGAAAACCCAACATTTTGGGCATTTAAGAGGGGCTGCCAACAGGGGTTTCCGCACCTGCGACCTTAGGACCGCATGTGCGGTCTCGTGCCTACGAGGAAATGGTCGCCCCTGAGGAAGAAGGCCTGGGCCCCTGGATTCGCACCTGCGGAGTTGGGAGCCGCACCAGCGGTCCCGCTCCAGCGGAGGAAGAGCCGCGCCTGTGATGGATGTCGCACCTGCGAAGGCTGGGAACGCAGGGGCGGTCCCGCACCTGCGGCTCGGCAACCGCACCTGCAGCTGGGCAGCCGCACCTGCGGTCACACCAGCTGTTGTGCACCAGCAGTGGTTTTTGCTGGTTTTTGGCCTCGCGCGGGGTCTGGGAGGATCCTGGGCCCACCCGATCCCCCGTCCAAATATACCAATAAGTCCCAAATCGCTAAACGGACTTGCTCGAGCTCACGGAACACTCAACACCACGCTAAAACTCAAAATCACCCTCCAAAACCCCTAAATTCAACACTTAAGAATTTGGAATTCTAGGATTCTATAACGATGCGCCAAACCGACCCACACAACTCGGAACAATTTCAAACTTTGCAAACAAGTTATAACTGACACAACAGAACTATTCCTGGTCTCAAAATTTCATTCAGACCTCGGGAACATAAAATCACCTTTCAAGCCAAAGTTCAAATACTTTAAAAACCTCAAAAGTTCATTAACTCCAATTTTCCTCATTTTGATCCGAAACCAATCAAATCAAGTCCGTTTTACACCAAATTTCACAGCTAGGACAAATAACACATAATAAACTTGTTCCGGGCTTCGGAACTTTAATACAGACCCGGTAACACGGTTTTCACATAATTATTCATTTTCAAATTCCTTTATTATTTTCAGAAACAATTTTCTTTAAAAATTCATTTCTCGGGCTTGGGACCTCGGAATTCTATTCCGGGCATACGCCCAAGTCCCATATTTTCCTACGGACCCTCCGAGACTGTCACATCACGGGTACTGGTCCGTTTACCAAAAATGTTGACCAAAGTCAACTTTATTCAATTATTCAATTCAAAAATCCCATTTTTATCAAATTTTCACATGGAAGCTTCCCGGCTACCTGCCCGGGATGCGCACGCATATTGAGGTGAGATTAACGGAGGCTTTCGGGGCCTTAGAACACAGAATTAGCTGGAATTACTTAGGATGACCTTTTGGGTCATCACATACACTGAACATAATATCAGGTCTGCTGGCAGTGATATATAATAAGGACCCAATCATCCCTTTGTATAGCTTCTGATCAACAGATGAACCAAGTTCATCCATATCTAATTTTGTGGTTGTGGCTATGGGGGTGTCAATTTCCTTTTAGTCTTCCATTTTAAATCTTTTGAGTAATTCCTTCACATATTTTTGTTGATGGATCATTGTTCCATTTGAGTTTTGCTTGATTTGAAAGCCTAAGAAGAATTTAGCTCACCCATCATACTCATCTCAAACTCACTCTCCATAAGTTTAGCAAATTCCTTACTAAATTTTTCAGTGATCGCACCAAATGTGATATCATCCACATATATTTGCACAACCAGGAGATCCTTACCCTTTTCCTTTAAGAACATGGTACTATCTATTTTTCCTCGTTTGTATCCATGTTCTAGCAGGAATTTTGATAGTCATTCATACCATGCTCTTGGTGCTTGTTTGAGTCCATAAAAAGCCTTGTCATGTTTGTATACATGGTCAGGTGTCTCCTTGCTTTCAAAACCTGGAGGCTTTTTGACGAATACTTCTTCCTTCAGATAGCCATTGAGGAAAACACTCTTAACATCCATCTGATAAAGAGTGAATTCCATGTGTGCACCAAATGCTATAACAAGTCTGATTGCCTCAAGTCTTGCCATAGGAGCAAAGGTCTCATCATAGTCAATTCCCTCTTCTTGACTATATCCTTCGACAACCAGTCTAGCCTTCTTTCTTGTAATAGTTCCATCCTCATCGAGCTTGTTCCTGAAGACCCACTTTGTGCCAATAAATGATCTGTCTAGTGGTATGGGTACCAAGTTCCATACTTGACTTATTTCAAATTGATTCAGCTCTTCTTGCATGTCATTTACCCAGTCAGCATCTTGTAGGGATTCACCAATGTTTTTTTGTTCAATCAAGGATAAGAAGCATCAAACGCACACAAATTTTTCAAAGAGGATCTTGTTTTGATTCCAGATGTCAATTCTGTTATGATGTTCTCAAGAGGGTGAGAACTCTGATATCTGTGTGGTTTGAGCACCAACTGTTCACTTCTAGATAGTTCCATGGTGTCTTGTTGTTGTGGAATAGGATCAGGGCCAAGGTTCACATATTGAGTCCCCCCTGTCATGTTGCTTGGGGTAGTTTGACCTGGTCCATCACCTGTTCCATATTCCATATTTGCTTCAATGTGTTCGCTGCTTCTCACCAGTCCAAGCTCCTCATCTTCTGGTTCCTGTCTCTTAGAAAGAGTATTAGTTTCATCAAAGACAACATGCACGCTCTCTTCTACACACATAGTTCTTTTATTATACACTTTATAAGCTTTGTTATGTGATGAATATCCCAAGAATACTCCCTCATCACTTCTGGGATCAAATTTACCTAGGGAATCTTTGCCATTATTGTGCACAAAGCACTTGCATCCGAATGCCTTAAGGTGGGATATGTTGGGCTTTCTCCCTTTAAGTAAGTCACAAGGAGTTTTCTCTACTAGTGGCCTGGCCATGAATCTATTTATTATGTAGCATGCAGAAGCTGTGGGGTAGTTTGCTAGAAAGAAGCATGGTTCTTGCCATGTCTTCAAGAGTTCTATTCTTTCTTTCAACAACACCATTTTGCTTTGGGGTTCTAGGGGCAGAAAAGTTGTGATTGATACCATATTCATCACAGAACTCAGCAAACTTTGCATTCTCAAATTCAGTACCATGATCAGATCTTATGGATGCTAGTTGATTTCCTAATTGTTTTTGAGTTTTTCTAAAAAATAAAGTGAACATATCAAATGCTTCATCTTTAGATGTCAGAAATAAGGTCCAAGTGAACCTTGAGTAGTCATCAACTAGCACCATAACATATTTCATACCACATCTGCTCAGAGTTCTCATAGGACCACAAAGATCCATATGAACCAGTTCCAATGTCCTGGTGGTACTGACCATTTTCTTACTTTTGAATGAAGATCTTACCTGCTTCCCCCTTGCACATGCCTCACAGATTTTGTCTTCCTTGAACTTAATGTTAGGAAGCCCTACCACTAAGTCCTTAGAGACTAATTTTTTAAGCTGATTTAGACTCGCGTGACCAAGTCGTTTGTGCCAAAGGAGGGGATCAGTGTCCAACACACATAAGCAAGTGAGTTCATTTTCGGACAGCGTGGACAAGTCTATGACATAGATATTATTCATTCTCTTTCCTTGCAAAACAATCTTGTTAGTAAGCAAGTTGATCACGAAGCATTTTGTGGAAGTGAAAGCAACAAGGTTACCTCTGTCACACAATTGTGACACACTGATCAGACTATATTTCAAGCCATCTATCAGGTACACATGTTCAATGGAAAGTGTGACATCCTTACCTACCTTCCTGACCCCAATAATTTCACCTTTCTTTCCGTTTCCAAAGGAGACATTTCCTCCTTTGAGGCTTTCAAGTGAAAGGAACTGTTCCTTGTTCCCTGTCATATGCTTTGAGCAGCCACTGTCCAAATACAAAATTTGGCTGCTTCCTCTCACTTGAACCTACAAAGAGAAATCTGGGGTTAGTTTTAAGAACCCAAACTAGTTTGGGTCCTTTCTATGAGAGAATGGATGAATCATGTTTTTTCTGGCCCAATTTAGTAACCGATTTTTCTTTTTAACAAACCTCTCATTTTTTCGACTGGCCTGCTCTTTTGTAGTACACTCAATTTTGTAGTGGCCAGTCTTACCACAGTGGGTGCAGATTTTATTCTCAGGGAGAGTGAGATACTTGATTTTGGGATCCCACTTGGGCAATTGACTCCCAAAGCCAAGCCCTCTCCGGTTGCTACTCTGATTCTCTTGAAGCCATGTCAAGGCATCGGAAGATTTATTCTATTTACAAGTTTGATCCAACTCATGTTTGACTTTACCAAGTTCTTCTTTAAGTGTCCTTATATGTTCATCCTTGGCATACATCTTATCTTTTAGTTTTCCTATATTTTCTTCTAACATGATATGAGAATGATCAATAATCATTTTACTGGATCCTAGCTTTAATTTTTAGTTTTTAGATTTTAGCTCTAGAATCTCAGTTTCAAGTGGATGAACCTGGTTCAACAAGACAATGTTTTGCTTTTCAGATTCACTTACTCTGATTTCCAGGTTCATGCATTTTGCTTTTAGCATTGCACATTCTTTAGAGAGTTGTTCCTTCTCTTTGGTTGTTTCTTCGAAATCATCCATGAAATCAAGTAGCAACTCAGAGAGTTATTCCTTAGATAGGAACTTTATTTTGTTTTTAAGATGGGAGATACTTACCTCTGGTTCTTCATGTGATTCCTCATCACATTCTCCAATTGCCATGAGCGCCTGATCTTCATTCTCACCATATTCTAATTCTTCATTTGAACTTTTCCCCAAGCAGCAACCATAGCTTTTGTTGTGGTTTTCTTGCATTGGACCAGTTCCTTCTTCCTGTTCGGTCTTTGAAATCTCTCCTTTTTCCATTCCACTTCCCACTGAGGACAGTTCTTGATAAAGTGGTCAGTCTTTCCACACTCGTAGCATCCCTCATTGGTTGTCCTTTCTGGAGCTTTTGCTTTGTTGTAGTTTCCTCTTCTAGAGATGCCCTTTTTCCTTATGAGAAAGTTTCTGAATTCTTTAGTAATCATGGCCATCTCATCTTCCTGCAGATCTGCTCCCTCAGTGATTCTCAGTGCTAGACTCCTCTCCTTCTTTGGAGTATCCATTTTTATTGTTTGCCTTCTGAGTTGATATGCAGTAAGGTTTCCAATTAGATCGTCCAATCTGAGGGTTGCCATATTTTTGGATTCCTGGATAGCAGTGATCTTACTTTCCCAGGAAATTGTCAAGACCTTTGTCAGGATCTTCTCTACCATGTCCTCTTCAAGAATGACTCTACCAAGAGACTTAAGTTCATTTGTCAAGGTTGTGAACCTTGTGTACATCTCTTGGATTGTCTCTCCTTCTTTCATAATGAAGTTTCCATACTGAGAGTATAGTAGAGTACCTATTCATCTTTTCACCTGAGGTGTTCCTTCATGGGATACTTGTAAGGTATCCCAGATTTCTTTGGCGGTGGTGCAACTTTGAATCCTACTATACTCGTCTTGACCTAGTCCACAAACTAGCCACTTTTTGGCCTTAGCATTTTTCTCCCATTTCTTCAGATCCTCGGCAGTGCAATCAACCCTAGTTTTTGGTACATCTACACCTTCAGCAGTCTTCTTCATGGTGGCTAGATGACCATCAATGACTATGTCCCAGAGTTCATAGTCTTCTCAAATCAGGTGGTCCTTCATCCTGTTCTTCCACTAGGAGTAATACTGGCCATTGAAGAGTGGTGGCCTTGCAGTTGATTAACCCTCCCAGTTTCCGGGTGGTGCACTCATTTTTATCTTTTCCAAGGTGTTAGCCTTCTTAAGGATAACCCGCTCTGATACCAATTGATGTTTTATACGTCAATACCACACAAGAGGGGGGGGGGGTGATTTGTGTGGTGTCCAATTTTCGAATGCTATCTATATAGAAGAACCTGGTTCTTCTTGGTGTTCCAACTTCTACTGTTTGCGGAAAAGTAATTGCAGAATTAAAAAACACAACAATTTTACGTGGAAAACACCTGGCTCAAAAGGTGAAAAAAACCACGACCTATTTCCCAGTTGTTGATACCCAATTTTTCCTCAAATTATTTGCAAATTTGCATATAAGCTTTCTAAATTACTCTCCGTAATAATGAGTATTTTTCCTATTTTTCCTATTTTTATTAAGTTATTTTCCTGTTTGTTATAAATATTTCACATTTTAATTATTCATAAATTATGCTCTTAATAATTTCAAAAATATTTCCTAGATTAGTATGTTACTTATAATCATTTTGTATCTATTAAAATTCAATTATTTCACAAATTAGCCAATTGGGTCTTATTTAATTTCAATTACAATAATTTTGAAGTTATGGCCCAATTGGACATTTTGTATTATTTTAATTCCAAACTTATGCATTTCTTACACTTAATATTGGTTAATTACTGTAATTTTACCTACTTAAACTTAATTTCATCTTTTCATAATTATTAGATATTTTAACTAATTAATTATCTATTTTATTGGGAATTTAATATTTAGCCCTATTTTATTTAAATGTTAGCCACATTTTAAAACCCAATTACCCAACCAATCAGACCCCTACACTACCCAGCCCAATTCAAATTAACCCGGCCCAACCTCCACCCGATCTGAGCCGTTGATCAAATGAGACCAACGACCCAGATATTTTCTTACCTAAATTAACCCCCCTGACCTCACTCTTCGAAAACCGTCTCTCTCTACTCATATCTTTCCCTCCTCCTTCTCTCTAGAACCTTCTGGTTCACCTCCTTTCTCCGATGGCCTTCAGCCTGTCTCCGGCCACCTCCAGCCTTTCCCCTTTCGACCACCAATCACCTTGACACCTCATCTCTCCGGTTCTCTTTGTCTCTGAGACCTTTAAAGGGTTTCGACCATGCCATACGGCCACCGTAGCTCCTTCCTGGGTTGTTTCCGGCCTTTCTCCGGCGGGGTTTGACTCGATAGTGCCATAACCACCGCTACCTTCGAGTTTTCATGCCGGGTTCTTCGACATTTCTATTTCCCACGAAACCCTAGCCCTATGTCTCTTCGATTTCCTCTAGATCTGCTTTAGATCTACGATGTTACTAAGCTTCTTTACATGTTTTCTATGAAAAACCTTCATCTTTAAACGATCTTTCAATTTTAAAACTAGGGTTTCTGAAAGGTGTGTCTTCAAAACGATTTTCACTGATTTTCTTAGTATTATTCCTTGATTCTTATGTGTTTAATCGATTTGTTAAATTTCCTTTTAACCCAAATTAGTTATATTGGATACCTCTAATTGTTTGGCTTTATTCTTGGGTTCTGAATTCGTCTTTGCTGATTTGTTCATTCGATTTGTCTGTATATCTGTTTCTCATGAATATGTTTCAAGTTTCTGTGGTTTTTTTACCCCATTGAGCTTATTAATGTTTCTGATTCATTTCGTCCTGCCTATACTATGTTTATTTTTTTTTATTCACATAAATTTATATTAATTTCCTTTACTCATTACTACTTTTATGTGAATCCCTGATTTCTTGTGAATCCTGTGATTCCTGTGGTGATATCCTTTACTGATTGCCGACCTTTAAATTATTTTCTTGCCTTATTGTGTGGTTGACTACATTGTTAATTGATTCTTAATATTGTTTCCTTAATTAGGACTTTATGAACCTAGCCCTAATTACATGTGCTATACTTGTACTGTTTGGAGTCTTTCCTTATTTGTTATACTCCAGCTATGTATGATTTCTTTCCTTAATTTGTTTCGTCCCTTTACCATTTGAAGTGATTCTCTTAATTAAGGGAAGACTTGGACTGATTTTTTTACTTTAATTGATTCGGGGTTCTATAATCTGATTCTTACCTTATTTGCCTTTCTTTCAAACCACTAGATATATTGTCCTCTTCTACTCTCATTAGGCAGGTCTTCTAGACACGAACACACACAAACATCAATACTATTCTATATTCTCTCTTGTGCTCTTTCTCTCTTTCTATTTTCTCTATTACTGTTCTCTGCTCTTGTCTATTATTAGCCGCCTGAAAGCCAAGGCTAATATTGTGCTCACGCTTTACTTTTTGCATTCTGCTTTGCTCTCTTATCACTGGTATGTACTGATTAACTTCCAAAGTTCCAAACCAATGTGTTTATTACTATTTCAATTTATCATATTCTTAATTGTTCTCTACCTATGCTTCTACTGCTCAACATGCAATTAACTTCTTGTTTGTCTTTTAATACCTGCCATGCTTATCTCTTTACATGTTTATGACTGCATAAATACTTGTCATAGGCCTTGCCTATTCATGTATACATCTGTTAGGCTATTTCATTTCCTGTTCAGTATCATATGTCCCCTGATCCCCCGGAACCTTTTTATCTGTTAGTACTTATCCTGCTTATGACTTACATGCTTATATGACTATTATTTGCTCTTAATCTCACCTGTTATAACTGCATTCTTTTACTGTCTATTATCATGTCTAAACTTGGCCATTTCTTTGTCCCCTAAACATCTTTGATTTGTGTAACCATGCTTAAATGAGTTTCTTAAGTCTATGTATCTCTCTGTTATCATGTGATCTACTTGTCCCCTTACCTCATTGTCCTTGTGTGCAATCCTATACTGCTGAACTTTTGTAATTAGTACTTCTATTTCTTTCAAGAGCTAATCTTTCAAAACAACTCTCAAATTTTGTAAACTCTTTTCTTCAAACTACAAACTTTCCTCTCCTTCTTGCACATCACACTATTCTTAGAAATTAAGTCCTATCCCTTCGTGTGAGCACTGCCTTAAGTACCTCTGAGTACTCATTGAACTCTGACACACAAGGCTGGTAATTCCACACTTCACTCGTCTCAACGTTTGGCAATTTGTTTGGGTGCTGGTATTGTCCAAGGACCCAATGAGGGCCCTAGGGAGCTTTGCCGTACCCAGACCATATTAAGGCTGTGAAACTTGAAAGGAGTGAGGTTGGAAGATTGGGCCTGATTGAAGGCTCCCTATAGAAGTAAGTTCTTATTTTCCTTTTGCTACTGTAATTCATTATTATTGGTTTGTAATAACTTGTAAAAAATATTGGGGTTTGGATAGTGAATATGGGGGGGACTATGCATGCTTAGTCTAGTAATGGGTAGAAAACATGCTCATAGGGTTTTCTCACTTACATGTGCAATAGATAACCTGTCTAGGACATGCATCTCATGCATTAGAAATCCTGCTTAGGTTCTTTTATTTTTCAGCATGTCTACTTTACTCATTTTGCAAGCCATGATCGCAGTTAATAACTGTAACAAGTGATAAGACTGTTATAAGGCATTATTACTGCATTTTCATAATCATAGCATATAGAAACCATGTATAGGGTATTCATATGTGCATTAGATATCATGCTCTTAGAATTATACCTTTCAGCATGTTTGTCTCGAATTGCAATAGTTGAACACCTAATCAGCATGTTAATCTAATAATCTTGTTAAAATGTGGTTGACTGTTTGTAACATTTCTGTAAATACACCCCTCTTAAAATCAGGATTAAATATGCATGTACACCCCTTTGAAATAAGTAGGCAATGTATATGGCGCCTAGGCAAACTTTAGGCCTAATACGTATTAAAACCAAATAAATTGTGTTTTGCTGGCTGATATTAGAACCAATCAGCCCCTTTGAAGATTTTGAACTTTGCTGCCTTTCACTTTTGCTTTATTTCTTTTGAAATTCATTCCATTTTTCTCTAAAACTCCTGCTTCGTTTTCAAAATCACAGGATCTTGAAATCATTCCTCCTTTACTGAAGTTTACTTGACTCCTCTTTTATTTCAAATTACTAGATTTCAAGGTCAACTTACTCTATTCAAGCATCATCCTATTCTTGAATCTTTGCTCTATATTTTGAACTACTGTTTTCCCGAAACAATTTACTCACTTTCCTTTTCTTACTAAACTCCTTTAAACTACTGGTCTTGCCCTGTTTTGAAATATTGGATTTCAAAATAAGTCATTCCCGTTCGAAATCATTCTGCATTATTTAAAATCTTGCTTTACTTCTGATTACTGGTTTTCTAAAAGTTATTCTTCTTTTTTATTGAAAATTTTAAACTGCTACGCACCCTTAATTCTTATTGCTGTCTCTAAACTACTGCATTTCTGAAAAATCAATCACCCTTTTTGAATTACTCAGTCTTAACTGAATCTTCTGCTTTCACTACTAAGTTTTCAAAACATATCCTTTTACTAAAATTGCTGAAACCTACTGATTTTCAACACAAAAACTCTTGTTTTAAATCCTGACTCTAAGACCTTAATTGTGTTTGAGACGTGCTACTTACGTGTTTATTTGTGGAGGGATCTGTGAGCCATTATTTTCGCCTACGTGTTCCCATATTTGTGGTCCCATTTGTTGTTTTACATGTCGCTTAGAATTTTATCCCTTTAAACCCAGCCTTATAAAGACCCGTAAAATTTCTTGCTTAAAATAATGCCCGAATAAGTCCCTGAGTTGTTATCTCTGAGGAAATTCTTAAAAACGGACCTTGATTTTGTAAAAGTACCCCGGGAATTGGAAAAACTTAGTTTTTCCAGAAATTGGGTGTTATGCGACGCACTATGCGAGCGCATAACGTGTATGCGGACCTCATAGTGGTCGCATACACGGGAAGATCGCTGCCCAACTGAAGGGGTGTTATGTGAAGCATAATGCGATCGCATAATGTGTATGCGGACCGCATAGTGGTCGCATAAAACCTTAGCGACCACTATGCCTATTGCTTTGCCATATCCCGTTATATATTATATTGCTAGACCTTAGCGAGTATCTAGTCGACCTCTCGTCACTACTTCTTCGAGATTAGACGGGATACTCACTGGGTTCATATATGTATATGTACTCATGCTACACTTTCTGTGCATTTTGTTGCACAGGTACCTTTATAGTACAGGGATCGACTTTGAGACTTATACGAACTGCATTCATCCGGAGGCGTTCCGCAGCTGGCAGAGTCTCCCTTCTATGTATTTACATTTTTATCTTTATAGTCTTTGTCCAATTTGTTTCTCGGACAAGCATTGTTAATTGTATAAATTCTTAGAAGTTGCTCATGTACTTGTGTCACCGGGTTCTGGGGATGTGATGAGATATATCTTATTACAATAAATTGTTTTCCCGTCGTATTATGAAATGCAGATAAAGGTTACAATTTCGAAAATGTTAAACAGGAAAGTATTTTAACTTATTGAGGGGTGGCTTGCCTGGCAGTGGTGTCTGGCGCTGTCACGACCTATAGATTTTGTGTCGTGACAACATGGTATCAGAGCTCTAGGTTCCCCTAGGTTTCACAAGTCATGGGCAAGTCTAGTAGAGTCTTGCGGATTGGTACGGAGACGTCTGTACCTATATTCGAGAGGCTACAGGGCTGTTAGGAGTACTTTCCTTATTGATTCCTCCTCGTGCGATTTGATTCCCTTAAGGCTTATGTCTATGTTTCTTTCTACTCAATCTTACGCGTCGCGAAGCGCTTGCTACGAATCGAGGGTTCGAGTACTTGTAATGGTGCTACAGATATGATGTGTGATGGTTCCTTATCCGTACATAGTTGATTAGGTTATTGCTATCGACCTATAAAAGAATTTTATGTTGATCCAGCTCAGTAGTTGTGTGTCTGGGAGCCTTGAGACTATGCTCAGGATGTTAAGATGCTTACAGTCGGTTATCGCACGACATTATTATGATGGTAAAATGCTTGCCCATATGTCGAGGTGATGAATGGCTCGAAGGGAGGTCTTCTCAGAGTGGGTTTCGAGATTTTCAGTTTTTGAGTTCCGGTAGAGGAAAGGCATTTGGACTATGAACGATCTGGTTCGGGTTGGTAGGGCAGTAAGACTTGGTGATAATGAGCAAGGTGAAGTATTCACCGGTGTTGTGGTATCGTTGTTTGATCGAATAGCATGTGTTAAGCTCGCCGGTGTTATAGCTCTTTGGTTGCATTGGGTTAGAGTGTTGAAGAAGCGGCTTCCAGAGATCATGGTGTGTAGTGGTTCAGAATTGAATAGTTACTTCTAATAAAGGCAGCTCGAGAAAGACAATCTTCGGGGAGTTTGAAGTCGTGGTGATCTGCTGGTTCAAGAGCCATAGAGAATGATATTGAATTGAGGCCGCAATTGAGAAGCATGCGATGAAGGGATACAATACATATGAGAAGCGTCATTGTGGTTAAATGATGGATTATGCGGTGTATGGTGCTAATCCAGCAAAGGTATGCAGTTGTATTCCGGTACCTCATGTAGTGGTTGATACGTTGTTCACATATTAGAAAACATGCCTGGCAGAGAATTTTCGGTGTTGGAACTGAGTTCGGAACTTGCTGCATGGATAAAGGAGGATATCTTTAGATTTTATCAAGCTTACGCGTTCAACTGGGTTGTGACCGCACGGGCAGGTGCACGGGGTGTGAAGCAGTGATTCCAAATAACTCAAAAGCAGTTCTTTGCACGTTCGAGGACGAACGTTTGTTTAAGTGGGGGAGAGTGTAACGACCCGACCGGTCGTTTTGCGTTATCGGACCCCGTTTCCCTAAATGAGATTTATTTTGAATTTATAAGTAAATTTGTGAATGTGAGAGGGTAAGAAAATTGAAAAAAGAAAAAAGAGTTTCGTCGAGGTTTGACATTTTGGAATAAAATACGGTCCGAGCTATAATACCCAACACTTATGGACTAGTACCATGCAAGGTACCACATGACCATGATGGTATGATGTATAATGTATATTAAAAATAAGAATAATTTAAATTAATTTGAATTAATTTTTAATTATGCGAGTAATTGGTTAATTACCGGGTAATGAGACATTACCTAATTAACTAATAAGCAGATAACAATCAATAAATTTCCACCCCCAAAACGTGGCAGTTAGCTACGTTATAAGGAAATGACTAGGATTAATTTGCTATTAGGTGGCTTGTAGATAAACCTTTACTACATTTCAATGTCTTTGAATATAAAAGACTTTGCAAGTTAAAAAAAAAGGTGGAAACGTTGAAGTCATTCCAAAACCTTCCAACACATTTCATTTCAACCTTTCAGCAAATTCATTTCAAACCTTTCAGCAAGTTCAATTCAAACAGAGGTGAAATGTTGCAGTATTTTTCTTCCAAGAAATTCCTACAAAAGAAAATCCAACGAGAATTTTTAAAATCGTAGCAATGTAAAAGTTTTGCGGTTCTAACGGATTACGGTGCAATTTTTTCCAAGTATATGATACAAATTTTTTCCCTACTCCAGTTACGAGTCCTCGGGTGTAGAGTTCGGAGTTGAGGGCGCGTTCTTGGTCCGAGAGGTAGATTCGACACGAGGTGAGTCTCCTTTCCAACCTTGTAACGGGAAAAATGTCCCCATAGGTTCTTGATTGATGTGTGTACATGTTGTGGGGGCCACGTACGTACCAAGTGACGAGAGTCCGTACGTGGTGACTATATTGCTATGTCGGGTAGCCTTAGTATTCACAAGCATGCCTCTATGTGCCCTATATGTACCTTCATATGTGTTATGAGTTACGAGTTGTAATTACTGTTGAGATGATAAGGAAAAAGTGAGGTATTATGATTTAAATCCTAGTTGATTACCCGTGGTATTGGCCTAGTCCTGTTGAGTTCACTGTTGAGTTGGCACACGTTTGTCCTTATATATATACACACTTGTTATCGAGTCAGCACACGAGTCGCAGGTATGATGCGCGATCGTGGGTCAGCTTATTACTATATCGAGTCAGCATACAAGTCGCAGGTATGATGCGCGATCGTGGGTCAGCTTATTACTATATCGAGTCAGCATACAAGTCGCAGGTATGATGCGCGATCGTGGGCCAACTTATTACTATATCGAGTCAGCACACGAGTCGCAGGTATGATGCGCGATCGTGGGTCAGCTTATTACTATATCGAGTCAGCATGCGAGTCGCGAGTATGATTCGCGATCGTGGGTTAGCTTATGACCTCAGTTCTTATAACCACCCTTATGACTCCAGCCGGTTGTCTTGTTCTGGTATGTGTATGATCACTTGAGTTCTGAGTCACTTGTAACGAGATTGTCAGGTATTGGTTATGAGAGGATTTTGGTACTTTGCTGTTCATTTTTCTGATATTTACCTGGGTTACATTACTTTCTATGTACTTGTTGTTTACTGATTCACATGCCTATTGCTTTGCCAGNTATATGTACTCATGCTACACTTTATGTGCATTTTGTTGCACAAGTACCTTTATAGTACAGGGATCGACTTGGAGACTTATACGAGCTGCATTCATCCGGAGGCGTTCCGCAGCTAGCAAAGTCTCCCTTCTATGTATTTACATTTTTAGCTTTATAGTCTTTGTCCAATTTGTTTCTCGGACAAGCATTGTTAATTGTATAAATTCTTAGAAGTTGCTCATGTACTTGTGTCACCGGGTTCTGGGGATGTGATGAGATATATCTTATTACAATAAATTGTTTTCCCGTAGTATTATGAAATGCAGATAAAGGTAACGATTTCGAAAATGTTAAACAGGAAAGTATTTTAACTTATTGAGGGGTGGCTTGCCTGACAGTGGTGTCCGGCGCCGTCACGACCTATAGATTTTCGGTCGTGACAGATGCCTTATGATGTTATGAATGATGTACCAATGCACGACATGACATTCATATGCATATACATTACACTATAATTATTTCATGATTTATAGAGTTATCAAGACTTACAAGTTGAGTCATTTACTCTATATTTCTTCCATGTCTGTTATGTACTTATTTATATTCCTTACATACTCGGTACATTTTTCGTACTGATGTCCCTCTTTCCTGGGGACGTTGTGTTCCATGCCTGCAGGTCCCGATAGACATGTCAAGAGCCCTCCAAGTAGGCTATCAACTCAGCGGAAGATGTTGGTGCGCTCCATTTGCTTCGGAGTTTCTTGTTGTTGTAGTATGATTTAGACGTGTATTGTTTGGTATGGCGGGACTCTGTCCCGATCTTTATGAAAATTGTGTATTCTTAGAAGCTTGTAGACAAATGTCATGTACGTAAAAGATTGTATGGCCTTGTCGGCCTATTTTCAATATACGAGTGGTTATTTTGGTCTTATAGGCCCGTATGTCTTATGTATAAGTTAGTATCACATGTTGTATTCTACTTTTCCCACGGCAGCCTTCCGACTCAGTTATCTATGAAAGTATGACGTGAAAAGATACGTTATGATGGTACTCGGTTGAGTAAGGTACGTGGTGCCCGTCACGGCCCATCGGCTTGGATCATGACAAAGTGGTATCAGAGTAGTTTTGTCTTAGGGAGTCTACAAGCCATGTCTAGTAGAGTCTTGTTTATGGGTGTGTCGTGCACCACACTTATAAGCAGGAGGCTACAGGGAATTTAGGATTGTCACTCTTTCTTCTTACTCTAGATCGTGTAGTAAATATTACTTATAAAAATTCCAATCCCGAACTTCTATTCGTTATAAGGCGATGCCTACATTCAGAAAGACGATCGATAAGAGATATAGCTGTGGAAGTGTTGAGTTAGAGGAACTCGATTTTACATCTTGCTTAGGATAAGTAAATAATATGTCTTTGGCAGATCATGCATGTACTAAAAGGTGTAAGGTTCT
Organism: Nicotiana undulata; assembly: GCA_005239495.1. Taxonomy (NCBI): domain Eukaryota; kingdom Viridiplantae; phylum Streptophyta; class Magnoliopsida; order Solanales; family Solanaceae; genus Nicotiana; species Nicotiana undulata. Next base: position 60,486 of record ML266931.1, on the reverse strand, counting down.
TGATAAGGAGCTTTAAGGAAAGAATACTTATCCACTCTTACGGTAAGAAGGAATAACAAAAAGTTAGACACAAATTTCAGCAAGTAAAAGAAGCAATGTGAAGAAGGATGTGAGATACCAAATTAATAATGATTATCATTATTTACCATTCAAGAAGGGAGATATAAGCATTTTGAGTTACCTTTAACAGTAATAGATGTATGTACGATCGGCCACACCGATCTTAGTTATGCCATATGGGAGCTAACATATATAGTTTTAGAGAACGATGGGTTATCAAAATCTTGTTGGGAAAGTAACCCAAAATAGTGGATGGATTGGTAGAGTTAGTTGACATTTTCGAAGGATAGTGCCAACGTGATAATGGATCTCCATGTGAGACACCTAGATGGTGAACTCTAAAAGAGTACATCAAGATATGAGAGCTACAAAGATAGGCACTGGAAGCCTGGAAAGGATAAATATTATCTTAGTATGACTCCCGTCTCTAGTAGAGAGATAATGCTACGCAACCCGAAGTGCCAGTGGATGGAGCAAAGGGGAGCTAAAAGAAAAAGAATTTCTTGTTGAAGTTTTCACAATAAAGTGATAGACATAGATATTAGCAGGAAATAAGAAGAGAGCTAATGAAGCATTAAGAGTAAGATGTGATACATGGATGACAAAGGTAGGTCAAAAAGATGACAGTATTACAGAGACTTTAGTCAAGTGAAGGAAAAGACGAGAGGTGACAGACCTTAAGACAACAAAAGAGTATAGGGCATAAAGTCATATCCTCATTTCGAGAAATAAGTTCGCAACTCTAACGCGATTACCAAAAGAAAAGGTTAGACCCCAGAATAATAGAAACTAGTATTGATTGGTGAACAAGATAAGTTAAACATGAATTAGGGACAATGTAAATCTGATAATGGTCGGCATCATGAGAGTTTCAGATTTTGTTCTAGCGATAATAGAATGAACAACAGAAGAAGATTCATGAGAAATTCAGAGAATGGTCATTCGGGTAGACGCTTCCCTAAAGTAAGCAATGTGAGTACAATTAAACTTAAGGAACGATGTTTTCCAATTACACTAGGTGTCACCATCGTGAGTAAGGAATTTTGTTATAAAGGTACATAAGGATTGTGGCAAGGCAAGTAAGGGTCATCGATGATGTGAAAAGACGCCAAAGATGAATAGGTAACATATCTATAGGTAGATCCTCGTGGCTTTAACTCTTAATACTTCCCTAAAGGGGGAATATGGAGTTATATGGCGTTAAGTCAGAATTAAGTGGTTCTAGTAGCTATGAAATGGTAAAGGAAGAATACAATAAAAATAAGAAAGGGATGAGATTTCACTTATTCAAAGCCTACAAATAGACTATGATCCCTAAGCATTATGCAAGTAAAACGTCAAGGAAAGGAGGTTAGGGTTCCTGCTCGAGATGTTATTGATAGATAAGGAGCCAGTGCGAGACATAAGTTAAGTCAAAGGAAATAACCCTAAAAATATTACACGGAATAATAATATGTGAATGGGCCAAAGCGTAGTTAGTAGTTGATTGAAGAAGAGCCTAGTTATGACTAGACGAGAGGATATAGACAAATCAACAGATCGTTCAAGATAAACATAGGGAACTTTCACGACTCAAGTTCCCAACCTTAGGGATCGTGATGGCGCCTAACACCACACTTCCTAGGCAAGCCAATGTTAGAAATCTATTGAATAATTTTCTCAATTAATTGCTTAAGAATAAATAAATCAATTTAAAATGGACTTAATTAATCATAATTTCCAATAACCTCGAAACAAAATAATAATAATAACCAACTAAATGAAACGAACCACGAACTAATTATATAATCAACTCTAAGACTACCCCAGGGTCTGGTGTCACAATCCACGAACTACTAAAGAATTCTATGAATAATGGCTTAAAGAGATAGTGTAACTGTTCTGAATAATATAAAACAGTGTATGTAAAATAGGAGAAGACTCTCGGAATCTGCGAACGCCGGCAGATGTACCTTGTGTCTCCAAATGAATCGGGTGGTCATCCTGAAATCTTCTACTGCTGACTAGTACCTGGATCTGTGCAAAAGAGCACAGAGTGTAGTATTAGTACAACTGACCCCATGTACTGAGTAAGTGCCGAGCCTAACCTTGACAAAGTAGTGACAAGGCTAAGTTGGGCTTCAACAATATAATCGATGACAACAATAAATAATAAAGCCAGGAAGAAATCTAAACAAATAAATAAATAAGTGTTGCGACAAAATAAAATAACTCAGCTATAACCAATTCTCAAATAACTCTTCAAAGTTCCAAACTTTAACTTTGAATATAAGTAGTACTGAAATATTTAAAGATTAGTAAAATAGACATTTTAACTTTTCAAAACTTTTATTTCCTTTTTTCTTAGAAATCAGAAAAATATAAATGTCCTCCCTTATCGCTTCTTGTTGCAGCGTGCAACCCGCTCCCACCTGTCCTCACTTATTGCTTCTCCCTAAAATATCACCCTTATTACTCCTGTTGCGGCGTGCAACCTGATCCCACCTGTCCTTCCTTATCACTCCTTGTTGCGGCGTGCAACCCGCTCCCACCAGACATACCATATCAATTTATTCATAATTTTCAAAATTCAGGCCAAGCCTTTCACAATATTTTTGTCTCAACAATAACAAATAATAAACTGCATTTTCCTCATAACTTCATCAATAACCTCTCAACCGTGAAACCAACATGAATATTAAAATATATACATTTATTTCATAAAAACAGTACCAAACCTCTCAACCATGTTTATATCACAAGGAAACTAGCTCAAACAACCAATACTCTTTCCAAATAGTCATCACAATAACTAACAACAAATCAACAAGTCCAAATAGTCATACAAACAATAATGAACCTATAACAATTAAGACAATGATCAAATAAGTGTGGAACAGGAAAGGGGATCATGTTTAACAACCAATTTGGGTGGTGCATAGATACTCGTCACCACACCTATACATCACGCCCATGCATTTCACATAACAAACAAGTGGGGAGTCTTATTCCGTCAAGCCAAAGTTCGACCAAACACTTACCTCAATTCCGCAGGCCACTCACTGCTCAATTATTGTTTTTCCTTTAGAATTCACCTCTAACTTGCTCGAATCTAATCAAAATTAACTTAATATCATTAACAAATTCTAAAGGAACTAACTTTATTGAAAAATATAATTTTTCCTAAGTTTTCTCAAAAAAGTGAAAACCCGACCCCGAGCTGCTTGGTCTAAACTCGGAGATCTAACCAAATTACGTTTACCCATTCATCCACGAACCCAAATATTCTATTAGTTTTGAAATTCGACCTTAATTTGATATAAAAATTTATTTTTTTACAAAACTCCCTAATTCTACCCAAATCCTAGATTTTTACCATGAACATTCTTTGTTTTTGCTTTAAAAGTGATGCAAAATAGTAAGGAATTGGAAGAACAAGGTTTGGAATTGATTACCTATGAATTGGGGATGAATATTGTTGAAGAAAAATCGTTTTTAGTGCTGGAACCTCGAAAAATTGGAGAAGAAAGGGTTCTGCTCGGTTTTTGGAGCCTTTTATATTAACTGGATCGAGGTTCTACGCGATCGCGGGCCCAGGGCTGCTTTCGCATAGGCTTAGCATCCTATCCCTACGCGATTGCGAGCCTAGGGCCGCGTTCGCACTGCCTAATGACTACCCAGCCCCCAGCCCGTCCTGACTCTATGCGATCGCGACCTTCTTGGTGTGTTCGCGTAGGATAACCCCCCCCCCCCCCCCCCCNGAAATCCCCCCCCCCCCCCTCCCACCTTCGCGTTCGCACCCCTAACTATGCGGAACTCCCTATGCGATCGCATAGAACAAATTCCTGGGCACCAGCAAAAGAAAAACTAACAGCTTTTTAACATGTTCAAAACCTCTCGTGGCCTATCCGAAACTCACCCAAGCTCTCGGGGCTCTAAACAAATCATGCACGCAAGTCTAAAAACATCATACAGACTGCTCGTGCGATACAATCACGAAAATAACATGTAAATCTATGAATTAAATCTCAAAACTCATCATTTTCAACAAAAAACTCTTAAGGTTCATAATTTCTCAATTACGTGTCCGAATCACATCAAACGAACTCCGTTTTTCACCAAATTTTACAGTTAACCTTCAAATATCATAGCAAAGTTGTACCGGGCTCCGAAACCAAAATACGGACCCGATACCAATGATTTTTAGCATTATTTATTTTCTTTAATTCATAAATATTTCAGCAAAATAAGTTCTTTCAAAAATTGATTTCTAAGGCTTGGGACATCGGAATTTATTTCCGGGCACACGCCCGAGTCCAATATTTTACTGCAGTCCTCTCGGGATCGTCGGAACTCGTATCCGAGTCCGTTTATTCAAAATGTTGACCAAAGTCCACTTTTCTCAAATTTAAATTCTAAAAATTACTATTTCTCGTATTTTCACACAAAAGCTTTCCGGTTTCACACCCAGACTGCGGACGCAAATCGAGGTATTTAATTTTAGTCTTGTTTTTTATGGCTATTAAGCATGGAACAAAGTCTAATTTTATAAAATGACCCCTTGGGTCATCACAATCTCCACCTCTAAAACACACCTTCGTCCTCGAACGGAGATAGAAAATTACCTGAAGTGTTGAACAAGTGTGGGTATCTACTCTGCATGTGTGACTCAGACTCCCTAGTAACTGCCTCAACGGGCTGGGCTCTCTACTGCACTCGAACTGAAGGAAAACTTTTAGATCTCAATTGGCGAACCTGCCGATATAAATTAGCTACCGGCTCCTCCTCATAAGTTAAGTCTTTGTCCAATTGGACATAGCTGAAATCTAACACGTGGGACGGTTCACCATGATATTTTCGGAGCATAGACACATGGACTACCGGATGAACCGAGGATAACCCTGGAGGCAATACAAGTCTGTAAGCTACCTACCCCACCTTATCAAGAATCTCAAACGGCCCGATATACCTAGGGCTCAACTTTCCCTTCTTCCCAAACCTCATAACACCCTTCATAGGCGACACACGAAGCAATACTCTCTCTCCAACCATGAATGCTACATCACGAACCTTACAATTGGCATAACTCTTTTGCCTAGACTAAGTTGCACGAAGTCACTCTTGAATAATCTTGACCTTATCTAAGCCCTCCTGAACTAAGCCTGTACCTAACAACCGAGCCTCTCCTGGCTCGAACCATCCAACTGGAGATATGCACCGTCTACCATATAACGCCTCATAAGGAGCCATCTGAATGCTCAACTGATATCTATTATTATAACCAAACTCCGCTAATGGCAAGAACTGATCCCATGAAACTCCAAAGTCAATAACACAAGTACGGAGCATGTCCTCCAATATCTGAATGGTACGCTCGGACTGCCCGTCAGTCCGAGGGTGAAATGTTGTACTCAACTCCACTCGGGTACCCAACTCACGTTGAATTGCCCTCCAAAAGTGAAAAGTGAATTGTATACGCCTGTCAGAAATGATAGACACAGGAACCCCATGAAGGCGAACAATCTCCCGAATATACAACTCAGCCAACCGCTCTGAAGTATAAGTACTAGCCACTGGAATGAAGCATGCTGACTTAGTCAGCCTGTCAAAAATAACCCAAACCGCATCAAATTTCCTTTGAGTACGTGAGAGCCCAACAACGAAGTCCATAGTGATACGCTCCCACTTCCACTCAGGAATCTCTATCTGCTGAAGCAAACCACCAGGTCTTTGATGCTCATATTTTACCTGCTGACAATTTAAGCAACGAGCCACATAAGCCACAATGTCATTTTTCATCCTCCTCCACCAATAATGTTGTTTCAAATCTTGGTACATTTTTGACGTAGGCCAAACTGTAACCTCAAAATTAGGCACACACAGTCTACCCTGCATCCTCAAAACGCCATCACCTCCAACTTTAACCTGCTAGGCATCACCGTGCCGAACCGTGTCTCTAAGGACCGCCAAATGTGGGTCATCATCCTACCACTCTCGGATACGATCAATTAGAGAACACCGGGCGACAATATAAGCTAGGACACTACTGGGAGAAATATCCAACCTCACGAACTGATTAGCCAAAGTCTGAATGTCTAAAGCCAACGGTCTCTTGGCAATGGGATGTACGCAAGACTGCTCATACTCACCGCCTTTCTACTCAATGCATCGACCACCACATTGGCCTTCCCCGGGTGGTAAAATATAGTGACATCATAATCTTTTAACAACTCTAACCACCTTCGTTGCCTCAAATTTAGGTCTTTCTACTTGAATAAGTATTGGAGGCTACGATGGTCAGTAAAAATCTCACACGGCACGCCATAAAGATAATGCCTCAAAATTTTTAAAGCATGAACAATAGTTGCCAACTCTAAATCGTGAACATGGTAATTCTTCTTATAGACTTTCAACTGACGAGACGCATACACAATCACTCTTCCATCCTACATCAACACTGCTCCAAGGCCAACTCGAGAAGCATCACAATACACCGTGAAAGAACCCGAATCTGATGGTAATACTAACACCGATGATAAAGTCAAGGCTGTCTTGAGCTTTTGAAAGCTCGCCTCACACTCATCTGACCATGTAAATGGGGCACCTTTTTAAGTCAATTTAGTCATTAGGGCTACTATGGATGAAAACCCCTCCACAAAACGACGGTAGTAGCCGGCCAAACACAAGAAACTCTTAATCTCCGTGGTTGTGGTGGGTCTAGGCCAGTTCTTGACTGCCTCTATCTTCTTAGGATCAACATGAATACCCTCAGCTGATACAATATGACCCAAAAAGGCTACTGAATCTAACTAGAACACACATTTAGAAAACTTAGCATACAACTGATTATCCCTCAAAATCTGGAGTGCTATATGGAGATGCTGCTCGTGCTCCTCCCGACTACGGGAGTATATAAGAATGTAATCAATGAACACGTTCACAAAAGAGTCCATATGTGGCTTGAAAACCTGATTCATTAAGTCCAAAAAGGTCGCTGGAGCATTAGTCAGCCCAAAAGACATAACCAAAACTTCATAGCACCCACACCTAGTACGAAAGGTTGTCTTAGGGATATCAGATGCCCTAATCTTCAGCTGATGGTAGCCTGACCTCAAATGAATTTTTGAAAACACTCTAGCACCCTGAAGCTGATCAAATAGGTCACCAATCCTTGGCAACAGATATTTATTCTTGATAGTAACTTTATTCAGTTGCCTGTAGTATATGCACATTCTCATTGACCCATCTTTCTTCTTTACAAACAAAACCGGTGCACCCCAAGGCGAGACACTAGGTCTTATGAAACCCTTATCTAGCAAGTCTTGTAACTGTTCTTTCAATTCTTTCAATTTTGGTGGGGCCATCCGATATGGAGGAACAGAAATGGGCTGAGTGCCCGGAGCCACATCAATACAGAAATCAATATCCCTGTCGGGCGGCATACCCGACAGGTCTGCAGGAAATACTTCAGGAAACTCACGCATGATAGGAACTGACTCTATAGAAGATACCTCAGCATCAGAATCACGAATATGAGCCAAATAAGACAAACACCCTTTCTCCACCATGCGACGATCCTTAGCATATGAAATTACCCGGCTGGGAGGATGACCAGGAGTCCCTTTCCATTCTAATCGAGGAAACCCCGGTAAGGCTAAAGTAACCGTCTTGGCGTGACAATCTAAAATGGCATAATAGGGAGACAACCAATCAATGCCCAATATAATATCAAAGTCAACCATGTCTAGAAGAAAAAGATCAACACTAGTTTCAAGACCTTTACTGACTACGACACACGAACGATATACTCGATCTACCACAATAGCATTCCCCACCGGTGTAGAAACATAAACGGGAACACTCAAGGGATCACGAGGCACATTCAAATACGAGGCAAAATAGGAGGAAACATACGAATAAGTAGACCCCGGATCAAACAAAACGGACGCAGCTCTATCATAAACTAAGATGATACCTGTAATAACAACGTCGAAGGATTCTGCCTCAGGCCTAGCTTGAAAAGCATATAGTCAGGGCTGAGCCCCACCACCCACAACCAAACCTCTGGGAGGACCTCTACCTCTAGAAGGCTGACCTCCATCTCTAGCTATATGTCCACCTCTAACATTCTGGCTCTACCTCTGACCGCCTGACCCCTACCCCTTGCTGGTTGGGAAGGTGGTGCTGCAGCTGGTGCCGGAACTATGGCACGAGAACCCTGGTACTGATGCTGACTACTCATAAATCTCGGACAAGCTCTCCAAACATGCCCATATTCACCACACGCAAAACATCCCTCCTGATATGAGGACTGACCCTGACGAACCGGCTGACCACGATAGTAACTCTACAGACGAGGTGCTCTAATATGAGCTGAAGGAGCACTATAGACTGGCGGAGCAGAAAGAGGTACATAAGAACCACGAGCCCTTGAAGTACCGTGTGAAGCTGTAGCGCTGAATGGAATGGCCTGGATGAATGGCCTCTGCTAAATGAAGTCCCACCTCCAGATGAGGCACCACTGAAAACACCGAAATGGCGAGGTCTCTTGTCTGACCCCTGACCTCCCATCCCGAGAACTAACTAAACCCTCCTAGCTATATTAGCTGCATCCTGAAGAGAAATCTCAGACCCTGTTTCCTTGGCCATCTGCAACCTGATGGGCTGAGCAAGGCCATCAATAAACCAGCTGACCCTCTCCCTCTCTGTGGGCAGTATAAGAATAACATGTCTAGCCAGATCAACAAAACGAGTCTCGTACTGAGTCACCATCATGTTACCCTGTTGTAGCTGCTCAAACTGACGACGCATATCCTCTCGAGTAGTGACAGGTAAGAACTTCTCCAAAAAGAGATGAGAAAACTGATCCCAAGTCAGAGCATGTGATCCCATTGGCCTAGTCAACAAATAATCTCTCCACCATTTCTTGGCGTAACCAGTCATCTGAAAAGCTGCAAAATCGACCCCATTGGTCTCCAAAATACCCACGCAACACCTCATGACAACTATTGAGATATTTCTATGGATCCTCTGAAGTAGCACCACTGAAATGGACAAGAAATAGCATAATGAACCTGTCAAGTCTCCACAAAGCATCTGATGACATGGTTTCCCCATTAGCGGGCGACACTGCTGCAACTGGCTGAATTACCCCAATGGGATTGGCCACTGGAGTCTGAACCTGAGGAGTAGTCTGAACTGGAGTATGGGTAGTAGGAGTTGGCACCCCTCCTCCAGCCTGAGATACGGCTGCTGCAACATGAAAAGTGCCAGCCTGGGCCACACTCTCCATAAGGCCCACTAAACGGACCAAAGCATCCTGAAGAACTGGGGTAGCAATAAACCTCTTGGGAACCTGAGCTGGTCCTGCTGGGATAGCCAGAGCTGGAACCCCCTCATTAATCTCAATCTAGGGTTCCTCGGTCGTGGCTGCAGAAATACTATCCAGAAATGGGAGGTAAACTGAGTACCTCGGTCTGATATAATAGATATGGGCACCCCATGCAATCTAACAATTTGTCGCATGTAAATCTTTGCCAACTTCACTGCTGAATACGACACTTATACTGGAATGAAATGCGCTGACTTGGTCAGCCTAACCACAACAACCCAAACGGCATCAACCATCCTCTGAGTTCGTGGCAGTCCAACTACAAAGTCCATGGTGATACGCTCCCACTTCCACTCAGGAAGCTGAATCTTCTATATCAACCCACCCGGTCTCTGGTGCTCGTACTTCACCTGCTGACAGTTCTAGCACCGAGCTACATAAGCTACAATATCCTTCTTCATTCTACGCCACCAATAATGTTGCCGTAAGTCCTGGTACATCCTTGCGGCGCCCGGATGAATGGAATATCGGGAATTATGGGCCTCCTGAAGTATCAACTTACGAATGCCATCAACACCAGGCACACAAATACAGTCCTACATCCTTAGAACTCCCTCATCATCCACTATTACCTGCTTGGCACCTCTGTGCCAAACCATATCTCTAAGAGTGCATAAGTAACGGTCATTATATTTTCTGGCTCGAATACGATCATACAAGGAAGAATGGGCTACGGTATGGGCCAACACATTGCCAGTCTCAGAAACCTCTAATCTCACAAATCGGTTGGCTAAGGCCTGAAAATCCAACGCAAGAAGTCGCTCCCCAACTGATAAATAAGCTAGACTGCCCATACTGGCTGACTTCCGGCTCAAAGCATCGGCCACCACATTGGCCTTCCCCGGATGATAAAGAATGGTCATATCACAATCCTTCAGCAACTCTAACCATATCCTATGCCTCATGTTCAACTCTTTTTTTCTGAATAGATACGACAAGCTCTTATGGTCCGTGAACACCTCACATGGCACTCCGTACGTATAGTGCCTCCAAATCTTCAAAGCGTGAACAATGGCTGCAAGCTCCAAATCATGGAATGGATAGTTCTTCTCATGAATCTTCAAGTGACGAGAAGCATAGGCTATAACCTTCCCATCCTGCATCAACACTGCACCAAGCCCAACCCATGAAGCATCATAATACACGGTATACGATCATGAACCTGAGGGCAATACTAACATTGGTGCCGTGGTCAAGGCTGTCTTGAACTTTTGAAAGCTCGCCTCGCACTCATCCGACCACCTGAACTGGGCACCCTTCTGAGTCAACCTGGTCATCTTGGTTGCAATCGATGAAAAGCCCTCCACAAATCGGGGATAATAACCTGTTAGGCCCATGTAATTCCGAATCTCCGTAGCTGAAGTGGGCCTAGGCCAATCTCTAACTTCTGAAACCTTCTTGGGATCCACCTGAATCCCTTCTGCCGACACGACGTGGCCCAAAAATGCCACAGAGCTCAAACAGAACTCGTACTTAGAAAACTTGGCGTACAACTGCCTATCCCTCAGAGTCTGGAGGACAACCCGAAGATGCTGCTCATGCTCCTCTCACTACAGGAATATATCAAGATATCATCAATAAACACAATCACGAACGAGTCCAAATAAGGCCTAAACACCCGATTCATCAACTCCATGAAAGCAGCGGGGGCATTCGTCAACCCAAACGACATAACCAAAAACTCATAATGCCCATAACGAGTGCGAAAGGTCGTCTTATGAACATCCGACGCCCTGATACTCAGCTGATGGTAACTAGATCTCGAGTCTATCTTGGAAAACATTGTAGTACCCTGAAGCTGATCAATTAAGTCATCAATCCTCGACAAAGGATACTTATTCTTAACAGTAACCTCATTCAACTGCCGGTGGTCAATACGCATCCTCATCGAGCCATCTTGTTTCTTAACAAACAACACTGGAGCACCCCAAGGAGAAACACTAGGCCTAATGAAGCATTTATCCAACAAATGCAACTGCTCCTTCAATTCCTTCAACTCTGCTGATATCGAGATATGATACTTGAAGACCTCGCAATTATCCAAAATAACGTGTCCCATCTAACGACACTTGGGTGGGCACCTATCTTGCAGGTTAAGGCTCCATAATTGGCACGAATTGGTGAATTACGCACAGATAGTTAATCATTTTATTTATTTACCTATTAATATTATTATTATTACTCTTATTTTGTACATAATTAATAAGTTTAACAAGCATGCCTCCCTATCGTACTAATGTAAGGAAAGAAAACAAAACAAAAATTTAATTCACAAGGGAGAATTTTAAACACAAGAATTTCCATCACAAGGGTCTCATCTTTACATAGTTTCCACCGCGGCTCGTAGCCCGGCTAAAACATACCAAATCATAATGACACGCGAGGATCTCGTCCTCAATCCTGAATCACAAGCAATATGCATATCGTGCCAATCAAAATATTCCAATTCCTTCATTAAAATATTTCCCGTTAAGAAACATTTCAACACATAAAGGTAAACACAGTTATCCCCATAGAATTTCTCAATACAAGTATTTACATAAGTAGATTTTTAGAGTTACGAAGCTCACCCGAAAGTGGGGAATATTAGGAGAGTTTTATTAGATATGCATAACCGAATTAAGTTCAGAAAATCATTACTTATAATTAATTAGAGATGGTCGTTTTAATGAAACCATTTAATGTAACGACCTCAACCATACCATAGAAAATATATCAACAGACTGAGTCTCCACCTATAGGAATCTAACCTTCACTTTCGACATTTCGACTCCTTTTTCCCTAGGTGGTCATGTAGTTGATTTGTAGCTGCAATGGGGCACGTAGACTGAGTGCTCTGATGAAATATGACTCTCCCAAGTCTATGGAAATTTCTACCACTAGCCGACATAAAGTATCATCCTGCCCTGAGTCGTCAAAAATTTACAATCATTTTTTAGTCCTTTAATGAGTCTGGGGACTCGCCCTCTGGCTATACGAACCAACGTAGGAGTATGGCGGGTTAACTTATCGAACCTAATGGCATATTCTGATACCGTCTTATGACCCGACACAACTGTGACTTCCACACTGAGTAGACTTTTGTAGACTTCAAGTTGTTTGAATAACTCCTTTGGTACTGAGGTATAGGGTTATTAAGTAGGTAGACGTACCGAAATTCCCAGTTTTATCTCTTGCAAAATCCCCAGCCTTATACATTCCAAACCAAAGCCGATATGAAACGTGTCCTCACAATCTATTCCTTGACAGTGGATTTCCACACGTGCAACAAGTCATAGGTCACAATACCTGATAATCCACTATGTTAAACTTCACTTCTCATATAAATCAACTCTGTTGCTTTACACGTATTCCCATGGTGTGCAATACTTCTTGGAAGCAGAACAGAAAATCATATGGGTCTGCAAAAGATATACCACTGAAATGGAGTGTAACTTGTTTGGTAACTTGTCCAACCTCAATAAACGGACTAGTGCATCCTGCAACCATGGAGTAGCTATAAATCCTTCCGGAATCTGATCTAGTCCACATATGCTGACTGAGCTAGAACCTCCGCATCTAGATCCATTTGAGACTGTACAATCAGTGCTGATATTCGAGCTTTAGACTGCACTCTGCTTCTGTCTCTTCCCTTGATCGCAGCTGTCATTGGGGCTTCATCTCTTGTCCGGTCGTAGACGCTTCGCATGTTGTCGAGATTAGTGAGAGGACAAGAGTAGGCAATTTCAATCATCAATGATAGAATAAATTCGCACGATGGAGATGAAGAAATGTGGAGTTATTCCTAACTTGCAGCCTCTGGGGGATAAATACAGACGTCTCCGTACCGATCCCTCAGACTCTACCAAGTTTGTCTGTGAGTTGTGAGACCTAAGCAACCTAGTGCTCTGATACCAACTTTTCACGACCCGAAATCCCACCTTCAGGCCGTGACTGCGTCTAACGTTGAAGCCGCTAGACAAACCAACGTGTAAAATTACACTATCATCTTAATACGGAATTAACAGAAATAACTAGAAACAATTTATAATTTTTAACAACAAAAGTAGATAGATTTCGAGACTAAGTAATAATATAGAATACGACCCGTTGCAACAATCCCAGAACCTGGAAGTCACTAACTCACGAACTGTCTATAAGAGTGCTAAATACAAAGTCTGAAGAAAATAATACATTAACTGTCTTAGAAACTAGGAGATAAACAAGACATGATAGGAAAAATAGGGATAGAGGGGACGCCAAGGCCCACGAACATCTGCGGGTCTGTCTCGGAATCTACGGGGTGGACTGAAGGATACTCCCTCTAATGGTGTCCACTAGGTCCGGCTGCGGGATCTGCACAACATAAAGAACTGCATGTGTAGCATCAGTACTACCGACCCAATGTACTGAGTAAGTGCCGAGCCTAACCTCGGCCGAAATAGTGACGAGGCTAGACTTGACAACGATAATCTACCTGTACAGATCTACAAGATATAACACAGACAAACGCAGAAATAACCAGATAAGCATGGGGTACGGGAGCAGTTAATGGGGGTAACAAGTGAGAAATAAGAACGATTAATTAACACATAGGAGAAAGAAAGAGAGAAAATTAACAAGAATGCTAACGTAACAAGTATAAATGCGAGCAATGTATGTAATGGCACGACAATGTATGTAATGGTTGGTTAACTACAATACGTAACAATTAGGCGAGTAAAATATACATATGGGCTCAACAAAGAAACACCTATATCACTTCCAAGACTGAACTAAACTACTATTTCTCTTTGCAAACACACGGGGCAAGTTCTAGGCATCAAATGCAATGCACACAATAACACTCAAACCTCACACACACATGGCACATAACTCACTCAGGATTGGATTCATAGACACTCTAGTCAAAGCAGTTAAGCAAATTTAAAATCATACAATTTAAGGTACTTATACAAGAGTCAAAAACTGAGCCTAAGAGTCACAACCAAAGTACTCACTATTCTGAAGGCATAACAAAGTCAAGAGATATTGCTTCAATTCAAAACACAACACAATAGCTCCTATTCCTAAAAAAACTAACTACACCCGGTTCAAACAAAACCCTTGGAATAGAACCGCGACACAAAGAAAAACCAAGGGGGAATTTCTACACTACCTAACAAAAGAAAATCTTTTTTTTTAGACTTAAATCCCTCAAGAAAATTGTCTAATAGATCCATCGTCGGGAAAAGTCCAATCTTTTCTATTTGTGGAAAAAAAAATATTATTCCATTAAACTGACACAACTAAAATAGCATAGAAAGTCACACAGACAATTTCCTCACCCCACACTAAAAGTTGTGCATTGTCCCCAATGCACACTCATACATACAAGAGGTTAAAAGAAACTCCCTGGTAGGACAAAGTCCGAAGCACTAGCATCTCATGGGGTACTCAGACTTCTCCCAGGCCTGGTCCTTGGTGCGGGTACCTCACACTTAGTTCCAACCAATAGTTTGTTGTTGCATCCTTCCAATAACTTTGCTTTCCATGCTCCTAGAAAATCAAAAATCGACACTACAATAATAATAATAAAATAATAATAAAAGACAGCAGTAAAGATGGGTTGCCTCCCAACAAGCGCTTGATTTAACGTCGCGGCACGACGTGAATCACTTTCTGCCTCCACTTTGAACTTATGAATTGGACCCCCAATTTGGCTTCAAGTTTTCGGTTATGCTCCAGGGGTGGTGGAACAAATCTAATTGGCCCGAGCAACCATTGTACTATTTTACACTCCTTGGCCTTTAGATGAGGTATGTAGTCCTGTCTTTCTGGCAAGAAAAATTCCAGAATGTAGGCATCTTGTTCCTCATTCCTTGACTCCTCAATCGGCTCGGATGACTCTATTTCCATATCATCATCCAAGAACAATGTGGAAAAATGTTTGGAGTGAGGACCAATGCGCTCAAACACATGAACTTCAGGACTTTCAGCATCCTCAACACCAATCACACTAGAGTCGACTAAATTTGTATCCTCAACGTCCCTGGTTGACTCTGGTATTATTTCTTCTACATCGGAATCCTCAAATTCTAACTGGTTAGAGTGTTGGGGTTCTACTTTGGACCCCTCCATTGTCACCTCAATTTCCATCTCTAATGCACACTTCTCTTGGCTACTATCCATAATATTGGCATATTGAGAATTAAAAGCTTCAACTAGTTGACTCACTTGAGCCTCCAAGTTGCGAATAGTTGCATCTTGCCTTTGTACCCGCTGTAGTATCTCATCATTTTTTTCCACAAGGCACTTCATCATATCCTCGATCTTTTTCAGGTCATCATCCCTGGGTTCTTTGTTCTATTAACTTCACAAGAAAAAGAAGAACCATCAAAGTAAGGGGTTGGGGGAAGGTAAGAAATATAAGCACAACCATGGAAGTGACCATCTTGACCACCACACATATCACACACATTCCACACATAAGATTGAGTTGGTGCACATAACTCGCTCTCGGGAATATTTTGATAATTTTTCCCTGGGTGGTTTCCTCCACAATATGCATAACGTGGATCAAAAGTAGAATTTCCAACATCAAAACTCTCATAATTCCATGATGCCATGTTTTTCAAATTAACAAATAAAACTAAAATAAAGAAAATAAAAATCAAATACTGAAAAAAATAATTCAAACTTGAAACCTAGCAATATGTACACCTACAGCTACACGTCAAAATTTCAATGTATAGATTGAAAGTGAAGAAAATGGATACACTAAGAATTTTTATATTTCTTCCAACTACAATTGATAATACCGTTAATTCCTCGGCAACGGCGCCAAAATTTGATCACGCTCAACTTTGTCTTCTAAAAAGACTAAGCGGGCGTTGCAAATATAATCTGAGTATTTAGCCCAGAGTCGAATGCCACAGGGAATTAACCTATCAATTGTTGTTGTTAGAGTACTAGATTCTCAATAATCAACTTTCCCAAAAGCTATGAATATTACTTGGTGTTGTTTTTAATACTACATCTGAACAGAATTAATAAAACTAAGATTAACTAACATGAAGTTGTAAACAATTGGATTAAAGGTCTAAGGTAATGGTTTTCCCCGTTGTTGATTCCCCTAGTTGTATGTTTCCTATAGTTTTGACTTGTTGTCTCTATCAATCATGAACTCTTTAGTTATCATAAATATCTCTCAAGCAATTATGATAATTTACTAGACGCACTCTCTCAAGCTACGCTAGCTAGATTCACATTACAGTTAGATTGCACCCGAGGTATCGTTATCTCTAATCTAACCTCTAAACCCTCGGTTATGACTCTCGCCTATACTCCGGGAGTGATGTTGTTCAAACAACTACCTAAATATGCACTCTCTCTCAAGCAGATACATAATAAATAGAAACAACTAATTGATGTCCTTTCAAACAACTACAACAAGAACGTAGTTGAACAAATAGAGATTAACAACCAACTCAAAACTATATTAACATAACAACGAATTCATCCCCAACGGGTTCCACCAAAACCTTAGGTTAAAAGATTTACCTACTCATAACAATGATAAAAACTACAAAAGAATTCATGAACAATGTAAAATAGGAAGAAGAAGGAAAAACTCGTAGAAGAATTCCCCCGCCTTGCTTCTCTTGTGTCTCTGCCTCCTTAGCTCGAATGTGTGTCCAAAATATGTCCAATCCCCCGAAAATAACGTTCTACCATGTATATATAGTAGGGTCGGGCCCAAACAATTATACCTTCTTCTACGCGAAAAAGGACAAGTTTCCTGGCCGCCACTAGCGCGGCCGCGCTAATCTTGCGCTAGTGGGGTTTTATTCTGCCCCAATCCGCGTCAGGTCCGCAGTTGCAGTTTCGATCGCATTGTTGACCCTGTTACCTTTGTAATTAGGAAAAACGTAAAACCCGAAAGTTGTAGCCCTTTGAGTTAGCTTTCTAACCATATATTATGTAGCCCAAATGGAGTTTGTATCAGAATGTTATGTCCATTTTACTAAACATGTCATAATATGTCTCCTCGAGTCTTCGTTTGTCCTCAACTATCAAATTTGACCCCCGAACACGATCCCGACTTAATTCCTTGTGATTTTACTCAGACTTCAAAGATTCAAATCACTTAAATTCATTCCATAACATCAATATAGCTTGGAATCACTCCGACAAGGCATAAAACACACAGTTAGTGCAAGATACTAGCGATTAAAGCTCAAACTCAATTAAAGTGCAGTAAACTAGAGTGTAATAAGCGACTAAAATACGTAATTATAGCCTATAATAAGTACTCATCACCTCACCTATACATTTAACATGATAAACACATAGCACATAGCACACAATACATGTTCCCTCACCAAAGTTAGGCAAGATGCTTACCTCGGGTCCAAAAATAGCAATCAAGCCTCTAATACCTCCTTTCCTTTAGAATCTGACTCCGAAACGATAATATCTAGGCATAATTAACTCAATAATATCAATAATGACTCATTAACACAATCCCATAGCCTAATATTCAATTCCTAGCATTCTTCCAAAAATACCAAAATTTGACCCCGGGCCCGCTTGGTCCAAACACGAGGCTCGGACCAAAACTCGATCACCCATACCCCCACGAGTTAGAATATATAATTTTTTTGAAATCCAACCTCAAACTGAGGTTGAATTATCCAAAATTCCCAAAAACCTAACTCTACCCAAAACCCCTAATTTCTACTTTGATTTTTAGGATTTTAGGCCTAGATTCTAGTGATTAGGGAACAGAAGTGGAAGAAATTGGTGTTAGAGACACTTACCCAAAAGGTTATGGAGGTAGAATAGCTTGGGGGGTCGTCAATGGGGTCTTGGAGAAGAAGGAATTGATGAAGAAGTGGAAATCCCGAAATAACATTCTGTTTTGACTTAAGGAAATAACTGGGCGATTTTGTTCTATGCGACCGCGGAAGAAGGGCTGCGATCGCAGAGCTACAGGAATCCCTACTATGCGACCGCAGACGGAAGGCTGCGATCGCGGACGGTCAACTCCACAGACCTCTGCGATCGCAGAGGAAAAAGGCACGACCGCTGAGAAGAACCACCTAGCCCCCACCCAGTTCCCCTGGTACACTACGCGATCCCGAAGAAGGAATGCGATCACAGAACATCTGGGCTCCCTACACTGCGACCGCGGACCCACCCAGGCGATCGCAGAGGACATTAGATCCCCTCCCCTCACTCAACTCTATGCGATCGCGGAGCTAGACCTACGATCGCACTGAACAACACCAGACACTACAGACTTCTACACTAGAAATTCTAGGTCCTTTTCCACCCCGTTAGCTACCTGAAACTCACCCGAGCACTCGGCACTCAAAACCGAAAACACACACGACTCTCAAATCATCCTACAAACTTATTCAAGCTTTTAAATCACCAAAATATCATCAAAATCAATGGATTAAACCCCAAAACTCATAGAATTTTCTTAAAGTTTCATAAGGCTTAATTATTCAAATTTTGATCCGAATCAAGTTATTTCAAGTCCGTTTTACACCAATTTCACAGATAAGTCACATAACATATATTAAGCTTGTTCCGGGCTCCGGAACCACAATACGGGCCTGGTAACACGGTTTTCACATAAATATTCATTTTCAAAAACCTTTATATTTATCAGAAAACAATTTTCTTTAAGAATTCATTTCTCGTGCTTGGGACCTCGGAATTTGATTCCGGGCATATGCCCAAATCCCATATTTTTCTACCGACCCTCCGGGACTGTCGAATCACGGGTCCGGGTCTGTTTACCAAAAATATTGACCAAAGTCAACTTTAATCAATTAATTATTAGAAATTCCATTTTTCATCAAGTTTTCACATAAAAGCTTCCCGGCTACACGCCTGGGCTGCGCCACGCATATCGACGTGAGATTAACGGATGCTTTCGGGGCCTCGGAACACCGATTTAGATAAATTAACATAGGATGACCTTTTGGGTCATCACAGGCTCATTTAACGTCACATGGGCGGGCACCTACCTCGTAGGTCAAAGCTCAATAATTATAGCACGAACTTGGCAAATTATGCACGGATAATTAATTAGTTAATTTATTTATTTATTTACTTATTATTATTATTATTATTATTACTATTATTATAATAATAATTATTATTATTATTACATAGAAATTTTCGAATAACCCTAACAAGCATGACTCCCTATTAGTACTCTAGCATGAATTTTAATTTCCCAAGGGAGAATTTAAACACAAGAATTTTCATCACAAGGATCTCGTCCTTACATAACTTCCACCGCGGCTTGTAGCCTGATTTGAACATATCAAATCACATTAAAATGTGAGGAACTCGTCCTCAGTTCCGAATCATAAGTAATATGCATATCATGCCACTCAAAACTTTCCCTTTTCTTTTTTTAATTATTTTTCCGTTAAGCAAAATTACAACACATAACGATAGACATAGCTATCTCCATAGAATTTCTCAATACAAGTATTCACATAAGTAGATTTTAGTGTTATGAAGCTCACCCGAGAGTGGAGCATATTAGGAGGACTTTTTTAGATACTCATAATCTAATCAAGTTAAGGAAATTATAACTTTATAATAACTAGAGATTGTTCTTGTAATGGCACCATTTAATGTAACGACCTCAACCATACCATAGAAAATATATCAACAAGCTGGGTCTCCACCTCTAGGAATCTGAATTCCCACCTTCGACATTCCTACCCCTTTTTACCTAGCTGGTCATGTAATTTCAGTTGTAACTGCAATGGGGCACGTAGTCTGAGTGCTCTGATGAAAAATGACTCTCCCAAGTCTAGGACAATTTCTACCACTAGCCGAAATTAAGTATCAATCTTCCCTGAGTCGTACAAAAATTTTACAATCATATTTGAGTCCTTTAATGAGTCTGCGAACTTGCTCAGAGGGCTGTATGAACCGAAGTAGGAGTATGACGGGCTAACTTATCGAACCTGATGGCATATTCTGACACCGTTATAGTGACCTGACGCAACCGTTCAAACCCTATGCGCTACGTATTATGGAGAGTCCGAGAAACAAACTCTTTCAATAACATTTATGAGAACTGAGTCAAGTAGTTGGTGTTGCATTGGCTGGTCGTCCTCTTCATAGGCTTGCTACAAATACCGGCGGCCAATTTCTTGTTTTACTATGCTGACTCAACACTACTGAGCTACCCCATTTATTCATATGCTCTTTGTTATTCTTTGGGGTAACTCTTATCCTTATTTATGCACAATGATCCCAAAGGTAAGGCTCTATACAGATAATTCTTGGCACAAACCATATAGTCTAGAAGCCTGTCAACCACTGTACTCCCTCTAGAGCACCCCAGAATCTGCAACCGCGACTTTCACGCTGAATAGACCTTCTGTAGATTTAAAGTTGGCTATATACTCCATTGTTATTGAGGTATAGGGTTATTAAGGAGGCGTGCATATTGTAAGTCCCAACATTATCTTTTGCAAAATCTTATGCCTTATACCTCTCAAGCCAAATCGATATAACACACGACCCCGCAATCTATTCCTTGACCGTGTACTTCCCCACTTGGCACGAAGTCACAGATCACAATGTTTGATAATACACAATGTTAAACTCCACAGCTCATATAAATCAACTAGATGCCTAGGTTCGTTGCACCCCTACATGCTCACTAGGTGGTCTCTCATTACGTCCACATCTTCAGTCAGAGCCACAACACGTCTAGTAATTATATAATCTTCCCACCACCTCTTGGTGGAATCCGTCATCTGAAACACAGCAAAATCAACCCCATTGCTTTCAACTATTCCCTTATTATGCAACACTTCATAGCTATGAATCCTTCTGGAACCTAACTAGTCCAACCTGTACCGACTGAGGTAGACCCTCTGCGTCTAGATCCATTTAATACTATACAATAGGTGTTGATGTTCAAGCTTTAGACTAAGCTATGCCTCTGTCTCTTCCCCTAATCATAGCCGTCATTGGGGCTTCATCTCTTGTCCGGTTGTAGACGCTTTGCGTGTTGTCGAGATTTGTGAGAGGACAAGAATAGAAAAGCTCAATCATGAATGGTAGAATAAATTCGCACGATGGAGTAAAATAGAAGTTAAATCGTTCCTAACTTCATAGCCTCTGAGAGATAAGTACAGACGTCTCCGTACCGATCCTTCAGACTCTACCAGGATCGTGATGGCGCCTAACACCACACTTGATAGGCAAGCCAATGTTAGAGTTTGATTAGCTATTTTCCTTTGATTATCCATTTAAACACGATAAAGTAAATCTAAAGTAAACTTAATCTAATGGTTCTCAATGAATAACTTCAAATATAAAATAATAAACAAATAAATAAATAAACCGAGCCACGAACTAATTATATAAATAACTCTAAAACTACCCAAGGGTCTAGTGTCAAAATTCACGAACTACTAAAGAATAATACAAATAATGGGCTGAATTAAATAATATAATTGTTTTGAGAACATGTAAAACATTCTCCACGAACTAAGAGAAGACTCTCGGGATCTACGAACGCTGTCAGATATATATCGTGTCTCCAGATAATTGATAGCTGCTACTAAAATCCCTACTGCTGGCCGGTACCTGGATCTGCACAAAAGAGTGCAGAGTGTAGTATCAGTACAACCGACCCCATGTACTGAGTAAGTGCCGAGCCTAACGTCAACGAAGTAGTGAAGAGGCTAAGGCGGGGCAATTATAATTTAACCTGTGACAATATATATTTATAATAACGCAATAAAAAAATTCTACACAAACAAGAAAATATACACTGCAATAATAAATAAAATAACTAAGTCGCCTATTCCAGGCCTCAGATGTCACCAAGATTTCACACAAATTTCCAAATATCCAAACTTTAATTTAAAATAACCAATTGTGCAGGATATGAGAAAACAAGAGGATAAAACAATAAATATCCAAATCTTGGTATTTAAATATCAGTAAAACACAAACATCCTCCCTTATCACCGTCATATATTTATAATTTCCCCGTCCACCCTTATCACAATCATATATATTTCCCATGTCCTGCCATATCACAATCATGTATATATTTCTCCTGTCAACCCTTATCACAGTCATATATATATATATTTTTATTTCCCCTGTCCACCCTTATCACAGTCATATATATATTTATATATTTGTCAAAACTTTCACAATTCAGGCCAAGCTTTTCACAATACCTTTGCCTCAACAGTCAAAAACAATAAACGGTAGTTTTCACAACTTCATAAATAATATCTCAAAATGAACCAACAGGAATATACATATATTTACGTTTCATAAAAACAATATCAACCCACTCAGCCTTCATGTACCACAATGAAACCAAGAAAAAACCTAATACTTTCCCAAACATGATTGCAACAAGACTTATAAGAACATAATAAGCCAATCATTTATCGAAGACAACAATGAACAAGAAACAATTAAAAACATGAAGCAATTAGATTTGAAACAGGGAGGGGATCATGTAAACAGACAATTTGGTGGTGCATAGATACTCGTCACCTTACCTATACACCACTCACATGAAATTTCACATAACAATTTAGTTGGGGAATCCTATTCCCACAAGTCAAGGTTAAACAAAGCACTTACCTCAGTTTCGCAGGCCACTCACTGCTCAATTATAACTTTTCATTTTGAATTCACCTCCAATACACTAGAATATAATCATAATTAACTTAGTATCATTAATTAATGGTAAAGGAACTAATTTTATTGAAAATTATGATTTTTCTTAAGCTTTCTAAAAAAAATTAAAACCCGACCCCGGGCCCTCATGGTCTAAACTCGGGGTTCGGACCAATTTACGTTTACCTATTCACCTACGAACCCGAATATACAATTAGTTTCGAAATTTGACCTCAATTCGAGGTAAAGATTCGACTTTTACAAAATTATCTAATTCTACCCAAACACTCAATTTTAACCATGAAAATTCTTAGTTTTTGAATTAAAAGTGATGAAAAACATTGGGTAATTGAAAGAATAAGTTTAGAATTGATTACCAACACTTGGGGATGAACTTTGATGAAGAAAATCGTCCTTAGGGCTGTGTAGTTTGAAACGTTTGATAAAAAATGGTTTTGTACGTTTTTACAGTGTTTAAATATAGCTGGGCAGGCCTTCATCGCGTTCACATAGGGTCCATGCCCAATGGCCTATGCGTTCGCACTGGCTGGGCTGCATTTGCGGCGCTTTAGCTCCCAAGCCTTTGTGTTCGTGTGCAATGGGCCGCGTCCGCATAGAGGAAAGCCATGTCCCCCTCCCCCAGGCTCATTACATTATGCGTTCGCGGGCCCCAGACTGAGTTCGCATAGAACAAAATAGCGACCCCCCAATTTTACACTACGCGTTCGCGAGGGGTAGGGTGCGAACGCAATGCACAAAAGTGTTGTGCACTAACAATAGAAAACCAGCAACGTTTCAAGTGTAAAAACATCCTGTGGCCTATCTGAAACTCACCCGAGCCCTCTGGGCTCTAAATAAAATATGCACGCAAGTCTAAAAATATCATACGGACTTGCTCGTGCAATCAAATCATGAAAATAACATCTAAAACTATGGGTTAAACCTCAAAACTCATCATTTTTCTCAAGAACACTTAAAGTTCATTATTTTTCAACCGATTGTCCAAATCACGTCAAATAAACTCTGTTTTTCACCAAATTTCACAGTTAACATTTAAATACTATAAAAAACTTGTACCAGGCTACGGAACCAGAATACAGGCCCGATACTAATGGTTTCAAACATTAATTCTTTTCTCTATTTCATTAATATTTCAGCAAAACAATTTCTTTAAAAAGATGATTTCTAAGGCTTGGGACCTCGGAATTTATTTTCGGGCATATGCCCAAGTCGCATATTTTACTGCGGACCTCCCGAGATCATCGGAATACAGATCTGGGTTCGTTTACTCAAAATATTTACCAAAGTCAACTATAATCAAAATTTAGCTCTAGAATTTACTATTTCTCATATTTTCACATAAGAGCTTTCCGGTTTCATGCCCGGACTGCACACGCCAATCAAGGTATTTAAAATTAATTTTTTTATGGATAATAAGCCTAGAACGGAGTCCAAATTCATAAAATGACCCCTTGAGTCATCACAATAACCAACTTGTTGTAATTAGGATCTTGTCAAAATCTTAATTAACATAATCTAAGGGTTCTTGGATCTTTCCTTGAATTTTCACATATCTTGTTTATTTTCTTAGTTTCTCAATTCCATTGCATTTCTTTACTGCTTCCACATTTCTTCTAATTATTTTTTTATGTTCTTGGATCTCCCAACATGTGTGTTATCAAGTGGTATCAAAGAAGCTGTATCAAGATTCCGTTCTTGATAAATCTTGGGGATTTCTGAACAAAAAAAAAGTAAAAAAAAATTACTGTAGCAGTACTATAAAAAAATGAAAAAGAAACAATTTTTTCACAAAAAAAGGAGAAACATATTTTTATTGTGTTTGTTTCAAAAATCAAGAAAGGAAACAAGAAGAGGGGATCCTAGATATTTAAGGATAAGAAAAAGAAATCAATTTTCTTACTCATTTTATCTTGTTCTAAATATCCTTTTCTTTGTTCGAGTTTTGTTTAAACTAAATCCTACTATTTCTAGGATTGGTTCTTCACTTTCTTTAGTGCCCCAAAATTCCTTATTTTACTACTAAGGACTTTGATACTAGTTGGGTTTAATTATAAATCTACAAGGTATTTTCCAAAGGTTAATTGAGGGGGCAAAAGGCAAGAGTGGGCGAGAACAATTGAGGGAAAGAGCCAAGTTTGAGTGATAACATTTTGTTTTTGTTTTTTTAAAGATGTCTCATATAGGTGCTAGTAATGATGAACAAAGGGCTCTTCAAGAAGCTGAAATCCGAGCAAGAAATGATTTCACTCTACAAGATATGCATCAACAATTCAAGAGATGGAACCTGCAATTCCAAGAGATAAGGAATACTATTGCTGATTAAAATGAGACAATAGCTGGACTTAGGAGGGGTAATCAACCTGATGTACAACCTTGAAATAATCCTAGGCCTCATAATAGAAGAATTGGGTTCCGCACTATAAATCAAGAAAACACTATAGATGATGTATTAGATGATCTCTATGTAAATCTAGATAGGGTGGGAAGATATGGACAACGAGGTAGAGTAGAAGATAATAATATTAGTAGCATAAAAATGAAGATGCCATCTTTCAAGGGCACGAGAGACCCAAACTTGTACCTTGATTGGGAGCGAAAAGTTGAGGCCATCTTTAAGCTTGCTGTTGTTGAATTTTCTGATTATGCTTCTATATGGTGGAAAAAAGCTTACAAGGGACAGACAACAAGATGGAGAACCACTCATTGCTACTTGGACCGAAATGAAGTGAGTCATGAGGAAGAGGTTTGTTCCTTCCCACTTTCAAAGACACCGACAACTGCGTCTTAAGACCTTGAAGCAAGGAACCATGACTGTTGATTAATACTTTAAAGCTATGGATATGGCTATGATCCAAGCTAAATGTATGAAAGAAGAAGAGGCCACTATGGCTAGATTTCTTAGTGGTTTGAATAGAGAAATAGCTGATGCAGTAGAGGTACAACAATATGTAACTATAGATGAGTTACTATATTTGGCTGTAAAAATAGAGAATCAAAATAAAAGAAGGCAACAAGCTAGCTCATGGATAAGTCGGCCAAACACCAATTCCAAGAAGCCATGGCCAAAACAAGAAGTGATTTCTAGACCTCAAGAAGACAAGGTGAAAGGTAAAGTTGATGTAAAAGAGGGAGGTAAATCTTTCAATTCTAGATCCTCTAAACCATCTAGTTCCATTCAATGTCACAAATGTCATGGAAGAGGTCATATGATTCATGAATGTCCAAATAGAAGAAATATTCTTTTGAGAGAAGATGGAGTATGAGTGTGAAAAAAGTGAGGAAGAAGAGAGAGAAGTAAGTGAAGATGTAGAACTTCCTAATGACGGTTTGGTTAGGTTATTTAGGAGGACTATAGATGGAGAATATGAGGGAAAAAGTGAGGAAGAGGAAGAAGAGGAGGGTGTGAGTGAAGATTATTTAG
Source organism: Nicotiana undulata (assembly GCA_005239495.1). Classification (NCBI taxonomy): domain Eukaryota; kingdom Viridiplantae; phylum Streptophyta; class Magnoliopsida; order Solanales; family Solanaceae; genus Nicotiana; species Nicotiana undulata. The sequence continues at coordinate 33,955 of ML266931.1, read as the reverse complement.
AGTTGTCTTGTAATGATGGTTTGGTTGGAGTAGTTAGGAGGATTATGACTATTAATTTAGGAAACAATAGTGAAGAACAAAGGGAATATATTTCATACTAGGTGTGGAATAAAGGGGAAAACTTGTTATATGATTATTTATAGTGGTAGTTGTGATAATATGGTAAGTTCACACTTAGTGAACATGTTAGAGCTTGCATGCATGAAACACCATAAGCCCCGTAGACTCCAATGGTTGAATGATAGTAGTGAACTGAAAGTCACCTAACAATGCATGATTTACTTCAATGTTGGTAGGTATGTGGATGATGTTCTTTGTGATGTTGTCCCTATGCAAGCTTTCCATAAATTGTTAGGTCGTCTGTGGCAATATGATAGGAATATTTTTTATGACAGAAGAAAGAATAGATATTCTCTTGAGCTTAATGGCAAGAAGTATACTCTTGCACCTTTAATTCCTTCTCAAGTATTTGAGGATCAAAAGAGATTGAGGGAAGTAATGGGAAAACAAAGGGGAGGAAAAAAATGAGCTTGAGGGAAAAGAAAAGAAAGAAGGCCAAGAGATAGAAAAAAAAGAGATGGCAAAGAGAGAGATAGAGACAGAAACAACTTGAGCAAAGTGGTAAAATAGGGTTTGAGTGATAAAAAGGAATGTTTTGGTGAGCGGAAAGAGGCAAAGGAAAAGAAAAAGGAGAATTTGTACATAAAAGCCAAAGAGTTTTTTAATACAAGAAAAGAGGGGCTGCCCATTATACTACTTACTTACAAAGAAGTTTTGATTAATTCTGAGTTACTAACTTCTTCTTTGCCAAGTAGTGTTTCTTCACTGTTGCGAGATTTTGATGATATCTTCCCTGAGGATATCCCTAAAGGTCTACCATCTTTGTGTGGAATTGAGCACCAAATCGACTTTGTTCCTGGAGCATAACTTCCAAATAGGCCTACTTATAAAAGTAATCAAGAAGAGACAAAAGAGCTTAAAAGGCAAGTTGAGGAGTAACTTGAGAAAGGTTTTGTGAGAGAGAGCATGAGCCCTTTCTATGTTCCCGTCCTATTGGTACCCAAAAATGATGGAACTTGGAGGATGTACATGGATTATAGAGCAATCAACAAGACCGGTCATTTTGTGTATCAGCACCCTGTTCCCCGAAATGAGACTTCCCGTAGTTTCTTTTAATGATTTATGACTTTTGGGGACAGGTGGTTCGGGATTTGGAAGAGTTTGGAATGGTATAGGAGCACTTGGTTCCTTAAGGTTGGCCTTTTTTGCCAAATTTGACTTCCGTCAACATTTTGACTAAACGACCTTGGAATCGAGCTTCGACGGTTCTGGTAGCTTCGTATGATGATTTCGGACTTGGGCGTATGTTTGGAATGGGTTTTGGGTGACCCGGGAGCGTCTCGGCACCCAATAGCAAAATAAGAGTTTCCCTTAAGTTCACATTGTGGTTTGGGACGTGTTTTGTGTTATCGAGATTCGAACAGAATTCCGAGACTGGGAATAGTTTCGTAATGTCATTTATGACTTTCTCACAAAGTTTGGGGCCATTCCGTGTAAGGACCGGTAACATTTCTTAATAATACAAAACGAGGGGTTAGGATTGTTTCCATGAATGTGTTATGGAAAGGCTTGTGTTTTCATAAGTCTATGTCTAAGAAGGGATCCTTTGTGTATCATCCGGGTGTAATTTATAAAAGGTGAAATTAATTGATAGTTAGCTTGTGCGAGGTATCTAGCTGTCATCCTTGTTAGGTAAGCTTAGGGGTTGGGATTGTTTCCGTGAATGTGTTATGGAAAGGCTTGTAGGTCGAGGAAGACACATGGGAAACGGAAAATGAAATGAAAGAAAAATACCCTCGTTGGTTTGAATAAGCCAGGTAGTTGTTTTCGAAAGTTGCCATCTCTAAGTAGTTGCGTTCTGTGTCATATTTTGTGTAAAGCCACCCTACTCCTCTAATTACCCTGCTATTGTGGCTTGTCAAATTTTTACCACATTTGTATATGTTGTGATTAGTTGGGTCATGTGCAACCCCTTGAAATAGCTAAATAATGTGCAACTCACGTAATAGTTGAATTATCTGCAAATTTGTGGTGTTAATTGAACTATGCACATCTTGTTGAGATAATCGAGTTATATGCAACCTGTTGAGCTAACCGGGATGTGCAAGTTGTTGGAGTAACTGAGAATATATGGATTTTATTAAAAATGCATTTCGGGGCCTCTCTGACAGGTAGATAGGCATAATTACACAGGAAACTCTAGCGAAAGTTTCAGAAAATATCAGAGTTAGTGAAGATTGGGGGTTGGCATGTTGTATTTTCTAACCCAAGTGAATTCCCCAATCCTCATTCGAGGACGAATGATCTTAAGTGTGGGAGGATGTAAGGACCCGTAAAAGTTCTTAATAAAAAAAATGATGCCCGGTTAGATCCTTATGTTCGGACCTTTAAAATTTAAAATACCCCAGGACCTAAAAGATAAGATTTTCCAGAATTGTGAAGATCTGCGGTCCACTATGCGATCGCAGATTAGGAATGCAGACCCCATAGCTGTCGCATCCTTGAACCTCCATTTTTGCGGAGGAGGTTATGCGTTGCACTATGCGATCACATAACAGGTATACAGACCACATATTGGTCGCATACGTGGGATGTCCGTTTTCCATTTTGGCCCATTTGAGGGCCATTTTTGCGACAGGAATGCGAACCGCATAGCAGGAATGCGATCGCATTCCTGACCGCATTTCTTGTGTCGGGGCAACTTTTTCTTTATTTTTATAACCCGACACCATTTTGATATTTAGGCCTAGTGGCTTCATTTGGGGTCATTTCCTACTGATTTTTAGAGAGAGTTGAGAGCTATGTAGAGAGAGGAATAAGGACCCTAGCCTTCCAATCAAAAAATCTTGCTCAAGTCTTCAAGAATTAAGGAAGATAACCACTAGATTGTCCTCCATCCGGGTAAGTTCTACTTCCAAGACTTCATATAAGTTATTATGAGTTCAAAATATTTTGTGGGGTTAGAAATAGGCCATGCATGTAATGCTAAGTTGTAGTATGTAATATTAATGAACTAATTTGGGTAGTCCATGTTAAAATTGGTTGAGGGGAGAAGGCATTTCCATTTTGCGGACCTTGCAATCCATTTCACATGTTAGATGTTTGATGCAATTCCTAAGAGAGTCACACCGTGAGAAATCATTCTAATTATTAATCATTTCCCGCTATCTCCTTATAGATTACTATTGCTAGAGGTGTTGGTGTATTGTAGAAACTTAAGGAAATCTCAACAAGGTATGTTGGCTAAACTTTCTCCTTCGGGATGAAAATCCCTAATGTTTCCCAAAGGTTTATGTATAATCGGCTCGACATTCCTAATTTCTATATTCCAGGTCATCCCGTATGAACTTACAAACTTGAGCATTTTAAATGAGCTTATTTTCAAAAGATAGATATTTACAGTATGGCTTGTTATTATAACGGTATACCCTTGAATCATATTCTTAATAAAAACGTAGTACACCATTTGGGTGAGGAAAACTCGGTATGATTAATACTCTAATTTCACTTAAGTGTGCTTAATGACTTGATTGAGTATGATTGGTGGTACTACGCCTGTAACAACTTTCTTTCGCATCATATGTCAAATCACATTGTCCGTGGGGAGATGGCCTAGCTGATCGGGCATGATCGGACGCTGCGCTAACAAAGGCATGTGAATATTGGTGCTAATGATCTCCCATCCAAAAGTATATATGTATGTATATATATATATACATATATATATATACATATATATATATATATATATGTATGTATATATATATATATATATATATACATATATAAATATAAACAATTTTTGTATACCGAAAAATCGTTATGTTTCAATTGGATATTTGAATATTGTTGGTTGTGACTTGTTGTTTCTACGTGTTGTGTTTGCCTCTATGGATACTCTACTTGAAAGAGGAATTTTAGTTATACATTCTAGTACTTTTCGATGGTACTAACGTCCCTTTTTTCCGGGGGCGCTACATCCCTTTCATGGATGTAGGTGACTTTGTAGCTGGTAACGCCGATCGCAGGTGACAGTGCCTTCTCCTTCTCCCCACAGCAGCTTTGGTGAGCCATTCTTCCTCCCGGGTTCAAGTGTAGTCTTTGTTGTATTTCTACTGTACAAGACACTAAATTCTGAGGTATAGACGGGACCTTATCACCGGCATTTTTATAATTCTCCTCAGTTGTATTTAGAGTCTCCGTAGACAGATTGATGGTGGTGTCAGGTGTTGGAATTAAACTAGAAGTACTTGTATTTTGGAAAATATGTTTTTCATCATATCTACAAAGATGGAATATTCTGGATATCATGATTGAGATTTATAATGAGAACAAAAATGGAAGTTAATGAAATATTTATAAAATATGATTGATAGAATCTACCTCCTCATTGTTCATAAGCTAATTTTTGGTAGAATTAAACCTAGCAGGCTTGCTCAGTCGGGTTTACTCGATTGAGCCCCAGTCGTGCTCCTGGGTTTTGGGGCGTGACAAACTTGGTATCAGTGCCTAAGGTTTAAATGTGTCCTAGGATGTCTCGAAGCTGTGTCTAGTAGAGCCCTTCTTATCGGTGTGTTGTCGACCACATCTATACTTAGAGGGGTGCTTGGAAATTTAGGAATGATACCCTTCTTTGATATTCCATATCGTGCGGTAGAGTTTAAGATAGGGAGCTGATTTCCCCGTTATGTCTCATTTTTTTTCTCTTTCAGATGAGTAACCCACGAGTCCGAAGAAACAAGGAAGGAATAACCTCACTGTTGAATCTGGGGAAAATCTCACAAGAGTCCGTCGGGAGGATGATTCAAGCAGTGTAGAAATTGGAAGATCTTGTTGCTAAGGGAAGTGTCCCTGTTCCAACTAATGTCACTGCACCGTCGGATCGTGTGGTTAGAGAATCAAAGAATCAAAAGAGGGTTGTCGGTGCCATTAGGCTGGATTGCTCAGTTTGCAAGAAACGTCACTTGGGAAGATGTTGGACGACTCTTTAGTCATGTTATCTTTGTTGAAAGAGGGGGCACAAGAGGAATGAATGCCCCAGGAGGGGTACATCTATCCCGGTCTTCCCGGTATGTATGGAGGAACATTTGACGTCGAGTTGTGAGTATGCTCCACAACCTGCTTGGGGTGGTAGGTTTGGCCAATTCCAAGGGCCCGCACCACAATTCACTACTGGAATTATTGCCCCGTACTGGATGTTTGGAGGAAGGATGAGGGGGAAGCTTATAATGCATGCAGAAAAGGTGAACATCAGGCCAGTGGGGCGAGTCAGTTTAGGGAACCTCTCCCCCGTTGTGTGAAGTGTGGGGGATGTCATTCGGGAGTATGTCGCTATGGCGCCAAATTATGCTACAGGTGTGGTACGTCGGGTCACCTTCGAAGAGATTGTCATTTGTCTCGCCAGGTCATGGGCGGGGGTGTGGCACAACCATCTAGTTCTGTAGCTACTTCACCAATAGTGTTCGCAGGGCATGAGGCAGTTAAGGATGGTGTTCATGGCTCGGAAGGGCCCAACAAGTTCTATTCTATGAGGAGGCATCAAAGGTCAGAGGCTCTTCTGGGTGGTGTTACAACTATATTGACTTCCCAATCTCCGTACGTGTATGCCCTTATTGATTCTGGTTCTACTTCGTCATATGTGAATCCTTATGTTTCTGTGGGACTTGGGTTAGAGTCCGGGCAACCTTATGAGCCATTCTCTATATCTACTCTTTGAACGAGACGTATTATTCGTGAATCCACTCTATCACAAATTCTCAACTAGGGACTATACCCGATGAATTCCTTACAAAATCTTTCTATTTATATGGACAACATCTTCTCACTTGTGCCTATGCATGCAATGCCGTAAATCTTACATATGTGGTGTCAAGTTCCATGAAAAGCATCCCGGAATTGAAATCCTTCTCGAGTCACTCTTTTCTCACCGGTGTATATGGCTTCTATGGTTTGAATAGTCACTTTACTCTTGCACATATCATCGTGAAAACCTTCTGACTATCTAGTAACATAAGGGAATTCTTTAACACCTATCATATTTGTGCATGTCAATCGAAATGGTCACCGTGTGCATAAGGTCTCTTTTAAAATTGAGGTCCTCATATCTCTGTCATGGAAAGACATTGTGTTGCCATCTTAGTATAACTTCCGTGTTCGCTTGGGACACCCGCGGTAAGTAGCCCGCTTTGTTCCTAGTATTACGGCTTCCCGTGACGTGCTCTTGTATTGCAGTCAGTACTTAGTATAGCAGAAGCATGAAAAACTCATAACAAATGTTTATTTTCTTCTTACACCTCCACCCCATATGTTAATTGTGTTTCTTGGTATGTGAATTCATTGTGTTAATTTACCAACACTTGCTCGATAACTGTGAAGAACGTGTCCTTCTATGTGTCGCTATAACACTTACCTTCTCATTAAGACCCTTAATTGGCTCCCCGTCAAGATGAAATGAACCTTTGAGGGATATCATAGCACACTGCCTACTTCTTATATTTTCCTGCCTTCCATTAGCATCTGGGCACACCTCGAGTTAAGGTCTATGGAGAACTCATTAAGCACTTATGCAAATCTTCCATGATTATTCTATATTGTCCCATTGGGCTCTGTTGCCTTTGCACTCTCAACTTCTAGAATCATTGATTATGTCATTGTCATGTGCGGGGAGTTTTTCTATCCTTGGCATTTCACCTCCCTGGTTGGGTAGGAGTTTTATCTGTCTTTCTCCCCGGAGCATCATGTTAACCATTAGAACCCCTCTAACTAATACATGATTTCACCCCCATGCTAAGATGTCCTAGCTATATGGTATCACTCGTAGAAGGTTGAGATTAGATGCTTCCAGGTTTCTGCACATAACATGAGCATACTGACTGAGAAGACAAGTTCTCATATCTTTAGTTACCCCATACCGAGTCAATCACCGGGAAGTGTTAAGCTGTTTGGATGATGATAATCTCATAGGGGTTTTACTCTCTTTTCACCCTCATGCAAACGTGGCATATATCCCTTGTGTCAGTTAATGTTAGGAGTGTAATTTAACGTCATGTGGCTCTTTTGAAGTCTCTATCACATCCATGTTGCGAGAATCTTACCACTTTGAGCTAAACTTATTTTCCTTACACTCAAGGAGACAACCGATTTGTCATACTTGACCGCTCCTTTGTAGAGCTTGCTATCACCGGGCAGGGCATGTGTGGAGAGGGTCAATTGTTACTATTCCATGCATAACTCGTAGCCTCCTAAGGATAACTGATGCTAGAATCTTCATTCTCCCGATCATGCCTCCCGTGTCTCTCATGTCTAGGAAGACCCACTTATTTTAGATCTCAGGATCACATACATGGTTCCCACCGCACCAATGCGTGCTAGTTACCTCTATGCATCATTTGCCCAATAATTAATATTGTCACAATGATTAACGACGTCAGCATTGTTAGTAGTAATCTTCGTGTCTCTTAACGTATAACCTCATGAAAGACTTCGCTCAGCACATCAATGGGTTCCTGAATAATTCTAGCCTAGTCTTGAAACTCTGTTGCTCCTTATTGTATTAGATCAAAGTCACCCGGTGATCACATGTATTCAATAGGTAATTTTATGGTCAACTTATTGTAGCACATCTTGGAGTAATCGTGAAGGTCACCATAAGTTTAGTTTGAGCATTCGAGCAGGGATTTAGAATCTAGGAGGGGGAGCAGCTTATTCTCAAAATTTTCCCTGAAGATGTTATGTGAATTGATTATGAAGGGTACTTAAGCGCATTTCTTATTAGGTTGCACTAGGAGTATGATGTTTCTCAAGTATTTGTGTTTTCATATATCTGTCTAAGAAGGTAGTTGGAAATCCTTTGTGTATCATCCTGGTGTAAATTATAAAAGGTGAAATTAATGGATAGTTAGCTTGTGCGAGGTATCTAGCTGTCATCCTTGTTATGTAAACTTAGGGGTTGGGATTGTTTCCGTGAATGTGTTATGGAAAGGCTTGTAGGTCGAGGAATCCACATGGGAAACGGAAAATTAAATGAAAGAAAAATACCCTCGTTGGTTTGAATAAGTCACGTAGTTGTTTTCGAAAGTTTCCATCTTTAAGTAGTTGCGTTCGGTGTCATATTTTGTGTAAAGCCACCCTACTTCCAAAATTACCCTGCTATTATGACTTCTCAAATTTGTACCACATTTGTATATGTTGTGATTAGTTAGGTTATTTGAAACCCCTTCAAATAGCTGAATAATGTGCAACTCACGTAATAGTTGAATTATGAGCAAATTTGTGGTGTTAATTGAACTATGTACATCTTGTTGAGATAATCGAGTTATATGCAACCTGTTGAAACTTCCCGTAGTTGCGTTTAATGATATATGACTTGTGGGGACGGGCGGTTCGGGATTTGGAAGAGTTTGGAATGGTATAGGAGCCCTTGGTTCCTTAAGGTTGGCCTTTCTGTCCAAGTTTGACTTCGGTCAACGTTTTGAGTAAACGACCTCGGAATCGAGTTTCGACGGTTTCGGTAGCTTCGTATGATGATTTCAGACTTGGGCGTACGTTCCGAATGGGTTTTGGATGACCAGAGAGCGCTTCAGCGCCCTAGAGTTCACATTGTGGTTTGGGACGTGTTTTTGTGTTATCGATATCCGAATGGAATTATGAGACCGGGAATAGTTCCGTTATGTCATTTATGACCTTCTCACAAAGTGTGGGGTCATTCCGTGTAAGGTTTCGGTAATATTACTTAACAAAAAAAACGAGGGGTTGGGATTGTTTCCGTGAATTTGTTATGGAAAGGCTTGTAGGTCGAGGAAGCCACATGGGAAATGAAAAACGAAATGAAAGAAAAATATCCTCATCGGTTTGAATAAGTCAGGTAGTTGTTTTCGAAAGTTTCCATCTCTAAGTAGTTGCGTTTTGTGTCATATTTTGTGTAAAGCCACCCTACTCCTCTAATTACCCTGCTATTGTGGCTTGTCAAATTTGTACCACATTTGTATATGTTGTGATTAGTTGGGTCATGTGCAACCCCTTGAAATAGCTGAATAATGTGCAACTCACGGAATAGTTTAATTATGTGCAAATTTGTGGTGTTAATTGAACTATGTACAACTTGTTGAGATAATCGAGTTATATGCAACCTGTTGAGCTAACCGGGTTATGTGCAAGTTGTTGGAGTAACTGAGAATGTATGGAATTGATAAAAATGTGTTTCGGGGGCTCTCTGACAGGTAGATAGGCCTAATTACAAAGGAAACTCTGGCGAAATTTTCAGAAAATATCGGAGTTAGTGAAGATTGTGGGTTGGCATGTTGTATTTTCTAACCCAAGTGAATTCCCCAATCCTCATTCGAGGACGAATGATCTTAAGTGGGGGAGGATGTAAGGACCCATAACATTTCTTAATAAAAAATAACGATGCCCGATTAGATCCCTATTTTCGGACCTTTAGGATTGAAAATACCCCAGGACCTAAAAGATAAAATTTTCCAAAATTGCGCAGATCTGCGGTCCACTATGAGATCGCAAATCAGGAATGCGGACTGCATAGTTGTCGCATCCTTGCACCTCCATTTTTGCGGAGGAGGTTATGAGACGCACTATGCGATTGCATAACATGTATGCAGACCACATAATGGTCGCATACCTGGGCAGTCCGTTTTCCATTTTGGCCCATTTGAGGGCCATTTATGCGACATGAATGCAGACCGCAAAGCAGGAATGAAATCGCATTCTTGACCGCATTTCTTGTGTTGGGGTACCTTTTTCTTTACTTTTATTATCCGACCCCATTTCAATATTTAGGCCTAGGGGCTTCATTTGGGGTCATTTCCTACTGATTTTTAGAGAGAGTTGAAAGCTATGTAGAGAGAGGAAGAAGGAACCTAGCCTTCCAATCCCAAAATCTTGCTCAAGTCTTCAAGAATTAAGGAAGATAACCACTAGATTGTCTTCCATCCGGGTAATTTCTACTTCCAAGACTTCATATAAGGGATTATGAGTTCAAAGTATTTTGTGGGGTTAGAAATAGGCCATGCATGTAATCCTAAGTTGTAGTATGTAATATTAATGAACTAATTTGGGTAGTCTATGTTAACATTGGTTGAGGGGAGAAGGCATTTCCATTTTTCGGACCTTGCAATCCATTTCACGTGTTAGGTGTTCGATGCAATTCCAAAGAGAGTCACACCGTGAGAAATCATTCTAATTATTAATCAATTCCCGCTATCTCCTTACAGATTACTATTGCTAGAGGTGTTGGTGTATTGTAGAAACTTAAGGAAAGCTCAACAAGGTATGTTGGCTAAACTTTCTCCTTCGGGATGAAAATCCCTAATGTTTCCCAAAGGTTTAGGTATAATCGGCTCGACATTCCTAATTTCTATATTTCGGGTCATCCCGTATGAACTTACAAACTTGAGCATTTTAAATGAGCTTATTTTCAAAAGATAGAGATTTACAGTATGGCTTGTTATTATAATGGTATGCCCTTGAATCATATTCTTAATGAAAACGTAGTACACCATTTGGGTGAGGAAAACTCGGTATGCTTAATACTCCTAATTTCCCTTACGTGTGCTTAATGACTTGATTGAGTATGATTGGTGGTACTACTCCTGTAACAAATTTCTTTCGCATCACATGTCAAACCACATTGTCCGTGGGGAGATGGCCTAGCCGATCGGGCGTGATCGGACGTTGCGCTAACAAAGGCGTGTGAATATTGGTGCTAATGATCTCCCATCCAAAAGTATATATATATATATATATATATATATACACATATAAATATAAATAATTTTTGTATACCGAAAAATCGTTATGTTTCAATTGGATATTTGAATATTGTTGGTTGTGACTTGTTGTTTCAAAGAGGATTTTTAGTTATACATGCTAGCACTTTTCGATGGTACTAACGTCCCTTTTCCCGGGGGCGCTACATCCTTTTCATGGATGTAGGTGACTTTGTAGCTGGTAACGCGGATCGCAGGTGACGGTGCCTTTTCCTTCTCCCCACAGCAGTTTTGGTGAGCCATGCTTCCTCCCGAGTTCAAATGTAGTGTTTGTTGTATTTCTTTTGTACAAGACACTAAATTTTGAGGTATAGACGGGGCCTTATCACCGATATTTTTATAATTCTCCTCAGTTGTATTTAGAGGCTCCGTAGACAGATTGTTGGTGGTGTCGGGTGTTGGAATTAAACTAGAAGTACTTGTATTTTGGCAAATATGTTTTTCATCATATCTACAAAGATGGTATATTCTGGATATCATGATTGAGATTTATAATGAGAAAAAAAATGGAAGTTAATGAAATATTTATAAAATATGATTGATAGAATTTACCTCCTCATTGTTCATAAGCTAATTTTTGGTAGAATTAAACCTAGCAGGCTTGCTCAGTCGGGTTTACTCGGTTGAGCCCCAGTCGTGTTTTTGGGTTTTGGGGCGCGACAAACTTGGTATCAGTGCCTAAGGTTTTAAAGTGTCCTAGGATGCCTCGAAGCCGTGTCTAGTAGAGCCCTTCTTATCGGTGTGTTGTCGACCACATCTATACTTAGGGGGGTGCTTGGACATTTAGGAATGATACCCTTCTTTGATATTCCATATCGTGCGGTAGAGCTTAAGATAGGGAGCTGATTTCCCCGCTATTTATCATTTTTTTTCTCTTTCAGATGAGTAACCCACGAGTCCGAAGAAACGAGGAAGGAATAACCTCACCGTTGAATCTGGGGAAAATCTCACAAGAGTCCGTCGGGAGGATGAGTCAAGCAGTGGAGAAATTGGAAGATCTTGTTGCTAAGGAAGTGTCCATGTTCCAACCAATGTCACTGCACTGTCGGATCGTGTGGTTAGAGCATCAAAGAATCAAAAGAGGGTTGTCGGTGCCATTAGGGTGGATTGCTCAGTATGCAAGAAACTTCACTTGGGAAGATGTTGGATGACTCTTGGGTCATGTTATCTTTGTGGAAAGAGGGGGCACAAGAGGAATGAATGCCCTAGGAGGGGTACATCTATCCCGGTCTTCCCGCTATGTATGGAGGAACATTTGACGTCGAGTTGTGAGTATGCTCGACAACGTGCTTGGGGTGTTAGGTCTAGCCAATTCCAAGGGCCTGCACCAAAAAACCGGTACTAGAATTATTGCCCCGCACTGGATGTTTGGAGGAAGGATGAGGGGGAAGTCTATAATGCATGCAGAAAAGGTGAACATCAGGCCAAGTGGGCGAGTCAGTTTAGGGGACCTCGCCCCCGTTGTGTGAAGTGTGGGGGATGTCATTCGGGAGTATGTCGCTATGGCGCCAAAGTATGCTACATGTGTGGTATGTCGGGTCACCTTCGAAGAGATTTTCATTTGTGTGTGGCACAACCATCTAGTTCTGTAGCTACTTCACCTATAGTGTTCGCAGGGCATGAGGCAGTTAAGGATGGTGTTCATGGCTCGGGAGGGCCCAACAAGTTCTATTATATGAGGAGGCATCAAAGGTCAGAGGCTCTTCTGGGTGGGGTTACAACTATATTGACTTCCCAATCTCCGTACGTGTATGCCCTTATTGATTCTGGTTCTACTTCGTCATATGTGAATACGTATGTTTCTGTGGGACTTGGGATAGAGTCCGGGCAACCTTATGAGCCATTCTCTATATCTACTCTTTGTACGAGATGTATTATTCGTGAATCCACTCTATCACAAATTCTCAATTAGGGACTATACCCGATGAATTCCTTACAAAATCTTTCTATTTATATGGACAACATCTTCTCACTTGTGCCTATGCATGCAATGCCGTAAATCATACCTATGTGGTGTCAAGTTCCATGAAAAGCATCCTGGAATTGAAATCCTTCTCGAGTCACTCTTTTCTCACCGGTGTATATGGCTTCTATGGTTTGAATAGTCACTTTACTCTTGCACATATCATCGTGAAAACCTTCTGACTATCTAGTAACATAAGGGCATGCCTTAACACCTATCATATGTGTGCATGTCAATCGAAATGGTCACTGTGTGCATAAGGTCTCTTTGAAAATTGAGATCCTCATATCCCCTTCATGGAAAGACCTTGTGTCGCCATCTTAGTATATCTTCCGTGTTCGCTTGGGACACCCGCGGTAAGTAGCCCGCTTTGTTCCTAGTATTACGGCTTCCCGTGACGTGATCTTGTATTGCAGTCAGTATTTAGTATAGCAGAAGCATGAAAAACTCATAACAAATGTTTATTTTCTTCTTACACCTCCACCCCATGTGTTAATTTTGTTTCTTGGTATGTGAATTCATGGTGTTAATTTCCCAACACTTGCTCGATAACTGTGAAGAACGTGTCCTTCTATGTGTCGCTATAACACTTACCTTCTTATTAAGACCCTTAATTGGCTCCCCGTCAAGATGAAATGAACCTTTGAGGGATATCATAGCACACTGTTAGGTGTTTGATGCAATTCCAAAGAGAGTCACCATGAGAAATCATTCTAATTATTAATCAAATCCCGCTATCTCCATATAGATTACTATTGCTAGAGGTGTTGGTGTATTGTAGAAACTTAAGGAAAGCTCAACAAGGTATGTTGGCTAAACTTTCTCCTTCGGGATGAAAATCTCTAATGTTTCCCAAAGGTTTAGGTATAATCGGCTTGACATTCCTAATTTCTATATTCCGGGTCATCCCGTATGACAAACTTGAGCATTTTAAATGAGGTTATTTTCAAAAGATAGAGATTTACAGTATGACTTGTTATTATAGTGGTATGTCCTTGAATCGTATTCTTAATGAAAACGTAGTACACCATTTGGGTGAGGAAAACTCGGTATGCTTAATACTCCTAATTTCCCTTACGTGTGCTTAATGACTTGATTGAGTATGATTGGTGGTACTTCTCCTGTAACAACTTTCTTTCGCATCATATGTCAAACCACATTGTGGGTAGATGGCCTAGCAGATCGGGCGTGATCGGACGCCGCGCTAACAAAGGCGGTGGAATATCGGTGCTAATGATCTCCCAACCAAAAGTATATATATATAAACTATTTTCGTATACCAAAAAATCGTTATGTTTTAATTTGCTATTTGAATATTGTTGGTTATGACTTGTTGTTTCTATGTGTTGTGTTTGCCTCTATGGATACGCTACTTGAAATAGGACTTTTAGTTATACATGCTAGTACTATTCGATGTCACTAACGTCCCTTTTGCCAGGGGCGCTAAATCACTTTCATAGATGTAGGTGACTGTGTAGCTGGTACGGATCGCAGGTGACGGTGCCTTATCCTTCTCCCCACAGCAATTTTGGTGAGCCCCACTTCCTCCCAGGTTCAAGTGCAGTATTTGTTGTATTTCTTTTGTACAAGAAACTAAATTTTGAGGTATAGCCGGGGCCTTGTCACCGACATTTTTATAATTCTCCTCAGTTGTATTTTGAGGCTCCGTAGACAGATTGTGGGTGGTGTCGGGTATTGGAATTAAACTAGAAGTACTTGTATTTTGGGAAATATGTTTTTCATCATATCTACAAAGATGGAATATTCTGGATATCATGATTGAGATTTATAATGAGAACAAAAATGGAAGTTAATGAAATATTTATAAAATATGATTGATAGAATGTACCTCCTCATTGTTCATAAGCTAATTTTGGGTAGAATGAAACCTAGCAGTCTTGTTCACTCGGGTTTACTCGTTTGAGCCCCAGTCGCTCTCCTGAGTTTTAGGGCGTGAAAAACTCCGGGTAGTATAGGTCGGTTCGGCGCATCGTTAGCGAATTCAAGAACTTAAAGTTCTTAAGTTTGATTCTAGGGGTTTTGAGGTGTGATTTTGAGTTTTCGCATTGTTTTGGGTGTTCCGAAGGCTCGAGAAAGTCCGTATTATAATTTGGGACTTGTTGGTATAGTTGGACGGGGGCTCGGGTGGTCCTAGGTGCCTCTCGAGCACCAAACGAAGCAAAACAAAAACAGCTGAAGCAGTTGCTGGTGCACCTGATCCAGGGGGGACGCAAGTGCGGTTGCCCAGTTGCAGGTGCGGGACAGCTCCTGCGGTCCAAGCCTCACAGGTGCGGGCTCCTCTCCGCAGGTGCGAGTTCTGCCCCCCTAGCCCAGTTTCGCAGGTGCGAGTATTTAGTCGCAGGTGCGAGACCACAGGTGTGGTCCTTGAGCCGTAGGTGCGAAACCACTGTAGGCAGTGAGTTCTTTAAAACACGGGAAATGTTCATTTTCCTCCATTTTCATCCTCCATAGTCGACCTTGAAAGCTTGTAGAAGAGCTACACGACCTAGCTACTGAAAGGTAAGTGAATTCTACCCTAACGTTAGTTTAATGCATGAATTCTTAGCCAAAATAACCATCTAATTAGTGAAAATCAAAGGTTAGAGTAATAACCTAGGGCTTATGAAGATTTAGGGAATTACCCATTTATTAGCTATGAAATCATACAAAAATCATATATTAATGATCCTTAGGTTATGGGTAAGTGTTTCCTTCGAAAATTTCTGACATCCGAGCATGCGGGCCCAGGGATGAATTTTGGGATTTCTTCAAGTAGGATGAAATAACTAAGAAAATATGAGAATTCCATACTTTTGAGTATAAATTGATATATTTATGTAACATTTGTCTAGTTTCAAGTCCTTGGGTGACGAGTTTGGAGTTTCGGGCGCGTTCTTGACTCGGAGAGTAGGTTCGACACGAGGTGAGTCTCATTTCTAACCTTATAAGAGGGAATTGTCCCCATAGGTGATCTAAATGCTATGTGTTAATATTTATGAGGGGCTACGTATGTACAAACTGACGAGAGTCCGTACGTAGAGGCTATTATTGGTATGTCCGGGTAGTTAGGCCCACATTAAGCCTTGTGTTTTTCCTCGAAATAAACTATATGCTTCATGAATTCATGTTATATGTAGCCTTGTTCCCTGAGATCATGGAATTTGATAATTAAAAGGAATTGTTTCACTGAAAAGATACATTATTGTTCGGGTCGTTCGACCCCCGGCAGTGCACAACTATGATTATTATGATGGCTCAGGCCGGTTGTCCTTATCCCGTATGCGCATGCTAAATTTTTAAAGATTTCATGGATATTGATATGACAGATATTTTGGGGAAAATGAAGTAGTAATTGTTTATTTACTTCCAGAATTTATTTGAATTGTAGTTACCTTTAATGTTTATTGTCTTTATCATCTTAATATAATTATTGTGGTTATCATACCTTTTAAAATTATATTGTTGGAACCTAGTCAGAGTCAAGTCAGCCTCTCGTCACTACTTCTTCGATATTAGACATAATACTCACTGGGCACATATTTCTTTATGTACTCATGCTACGTTTATGTACTTAATTGTATAGGTTCTTAGGCTGGTGCATCTGGTTATCTGACCAGAGCTCGATTCTGAGTTTAGATTGGACATGACTTCACAGTGAGATGCTTCTCCTAACGATCCTCGGCAACACCATGGAGTTTCTTTTGTTATTTCCCGTCTATTTCTTCCAGGCAGTGGGACAATGATATTATATCTTTTGTATGTTCTGTTAGTATGCCCGTAGGACTTGTGACACTAGTTCCTGGCACACCCGTGGTAGATATTATGTTTTACGGGTCTGTATATATTTTTTCTCACGCCACCTTATGACTGCTTTTGGTTAATTTGGCTAATTGCCTTGTTCAATTAATGTTTTAAGCTTTAAAAACTTAGCACGTGTTGGAATGTTTAATCAAACATGGGAAAATCCTTAGTAAATTGAGTGTTGGCTTGCTTGACCCTGGAGTTCTGCGCCATCACGACCTGGGTTAGGATTTTGGGTCGTGACAACATGGTATCAGAGCTCTAGGTTCACGTAGGTCTTACGAGTCATGGGCTAACCCAGTAGTGTCTTGCGGATCGGTACAGAGACGTCTGTATTATCTTCAGGAGGCTATAGGGTGTTAGGAAACTTCTCTTTATTCATATTCTATCGTGCAGTCAATGGTTCTATTCTCTCACAGATGGTAAGGACGCGCGCGGCTGATGTTCCAGACCTGGGAGATGCCGCTACCCCCACCGTCCGAGGCCGTGGAAGAGGTCGTGGGAGGGCACCGACCCGAGGTAGGGGACGAGGGAATCCCAGAGCTATTCTAGTTACATCACTAGTGGAGGACCCCATCATAGAGGAGTAGGGCGAGGTGTCCCCAGCAGATCGTGCTCCAGTGGACTTTATGACGGCGCCAGGCTTCCAGGAGGTCATGGGCCGTATGATGCAGTTTATGGACACTATATCTCTGGCTGGCTTATTTCCAACGGATCTTGCCACATCTCAGGCAAGAGGGGGAGCCCAGACCCCTACCGCCCAGGCTGCAGGTCAGGCAGTAGCAGTACATCATACCCCGGGAACACTGCCCGTGGGTGGGGTCTAGCCTGTAGGAGCAGCACCTGAGCCCAAACGAGCTGCGGACGGCGATCCGTAGAAATTATTGGATAGGTGGATCAGATTGCACCCTCCACTCTTCGGGGGTGAGCGAGGCGAGGATGCCCATGATTTTATTGACAAGTGCAGGGACAGACTGCACAGTATTAGGATACTAGAGTCCCATGGAGTGGATTTCACTACCTTTCAGTTGGAGGGCAGAGCTCGTAGATGGTGGTAGTCTTATATCCACAACAAGCCACCAGATTCTCCTCCTATCACTAGGGGGAAATTCACTCAGCTATTCCTAGACATAAATATCCCACCCTCTGAGAGGGAAGAGCTGCGGTATCACTTTGAGAAACTAGAGCAGGGCTGATGTCAGTGACGGATTATGAAGCTAGATTTTTAGAGCTGTCACGCCATGCACTCATGATACTGCCTACTGATGCTGAGAGAGTGCAGAGATTTGTAGCTGGGTTGCATCCAGGTATTTGGGCCAACATGGCCCGAGAGGTGGAGATGGGGGCTCCTTATCAGCTCGAGGTGGAGATTGCTCGCAGGATCGAGGGTTATTTGTCGAGGAGCAGGGAGTAGGGGTAGTAGGATAAGAGGGCTAGATTTTCCGGAGATTTCAGAGGTGCCCCAGTTAGGGGCAGAGGGTTAGTTTGGTAGAGTTCAGCCCAGCAGGCCTCCATATTCAGCACCCCCACCACCTCCTCGAGGTGTTCCAGCGAGGCCTCACTTCTGCGCCATGGCACAGCGTTCCTACTTCCCTCCAGCTATTCATAGTTCACCCGGTGGTTATTCTGGTCATTAGGGATCCTCTAGTCTTTACTTCAATGCTATGCCAGAGAGTACACATCGCCCTCCAACCCTTCAGGGTACTTATTCGGGGCAGCTGGCTATGATACCTCGAGGTTGTTATGAGTGTGGGGATCCAAGTCGTATGAAGAGGCATTGTCCCAGGCTTCGGGGCAAAGCAGTGCAGTAGGATTATCAGCCTACGGGTCCAGCACCAGCAGTCCAGCCACCTAGAGGTGGAGGATAGGTCGGCAGGGGTCGTCCTAGAGGTGGAGGCCAGTTAGGGGGAGGTTAGTCAGCTCCTGTTCACTCTGGTGGGGCTCAGTCTTTTGGTGCTATAGCTATATTTTATGCTATTCCGGCTAGATCAGATGCAGTGGCCTCAGACGCCATGATCACAGGTATTATTTCAATATGTGGTAGAGAGGCATCAATGTTATTTTATCCATGATCCACCTATTCATATGTTTTAGCCTTATTTGCTCATTTTCTAGATGTTCCTCGTGAGTCCTTGGGTTCTCCTATATATGTGTCCACTTATGTGGGAGATTCTGTAGTGGTAGACCGGGTCTATCGGTCTTGTGTGATCACCTTCTGTGGGTTCGAGACCAGAGTGAACCTTCTATTGCTCGATATGGTTGATTTCGAGGTTATTTTAGGATGGATTGGCTATCTCCTTATCATGTCGTGCTAGATTGCATGCCAAGAAAATTACTTTGGCCATGCCCGAGTCGCCTAGGCTGGAGTGGAGACGTTCCTCAGTTAGTGTCAGCAGGGTTATTTCATTCCTGAAGGCTCGACACATGGTCGTGAAGGGTTGTCTAGCTTATCTTTCTTATGTGCGGGACACCACCGCCGAGTTTTCGAAGATCGATTAAGTGCAAGTTGTTCGAGAGTTTGCTGATGTATTTCCTTCAGACCTTCCAGGCATGCCTCCGGATCGTGATATTGATTTATGCATTGATTTAGCTCCAGGCACCCAGCCTATTTCCATTCCCCCGTACTGTATGGCTCCGAAAGAGTTGAAAGAGTTGAGGAGCAGCTTGAGGATTTTCCAGCTAAGGGGTTTATCAGAGTGAGTGTAACGTCGTGGGGTGCTCCAGTTCTATTGTGAAGAAGAAGGATGGGTCTATGCGGATGTGTATTGACTACCGCAAGTTGAATAAGGTCACTATTAATAACAAGCATCCACTGCCGCAGATCGATGATTTGTTTGACCAGTTTTCGGGTGCTCGGGTGTTTTCTAAGATTGATTTGAGATCAGGATATCATCAGCTGAAGATTCGGGCCTCGAATGTTCCGAAGACTGCTTTTCGTACGAGATATGGCCATTATGAGTTCCTGGTGATGTCCTTTGTCTTGACTAATTCCCAACAACATTCATGGACTTGATGAATAGGTTGTTCAGGCTGTATATTAATTCCTTTGTCATTTTCTTCATTGATGACATCTTGATTTACTCACGTAGCCTGGGGGAGCACGAGCAGCATTTGAGAGTTGTGCTCAAGACTTTGCGAGAACAGAAGCTATATGCTAAGTTCTCCAAGTGTGAGTTCTGGTTTGATTCCGTGGCATTCTTGGGGCATGTGGTATCCGAAGAAGGTATCAAGGTTGATCCTAAGAAGGTTGAGGCAGTTCAGAGTTGGCCGCCTCCTACTTCAGCTACAAAGATCAGGAGCTTCTTGGGCCTAGAAGGTTATTACCGCCGATTTGTGGAGCGGTTCTCTTCTATTGTAGCTCCATTAACTAGATTGACTTAGAAGAATGCCCCATTCCGATGGTCCGACGAGTGTGAGGCGAGCTTTCAGAAGCTCAAGGCAGCATTGACCTCAGCACCAGTCCTAGTATTGCCTTCCGGTGCTGTGATGTATACAGTATATTGCGACTCTTCACGCGTTTCTTTGGGGTGTGTGTTGATGTAGGAGGGGAGAGTTATTGCTTATGCTTCGCGCCAGCTGAAGGTTCACGAGGAGAATTGCCCTATGCACAATCTAAAGTTGGCGACGATTGTTCATGCTCTTCAGATTTGGAGGCATTACTTGTATGGGGTTTCCTGTGAGGTTTACACGGATCACCGCAGCATACAGCACTTGTTCAACCCGAGGGATCTTAATTTGAGGCAGCGCAGATGGCTTGAGTTGTTGAAGGATTATGACATCAGCATTCTTTATCATCCAGGCAAGGCAAATGTGGTAGCAAATGCCTTGAACAGGAAAGCGGAGAGTATGGGTAGCTCGACTTACATTGCAGCAGAGGAGAGACCTCTATCCTCGGACATTCAGTCCTTGGCTAATCGCCTGGTGAGGTTAGATCTTTCAGAGCCTCGTCGAGTTCTAGCGCATATGGTTGCTCAATCTTCGTTATTAGGGGAGATTAAAGCTCGACAGTATGATGATCCGTGCTTAGCAGAGCTGCGGGAGACAGTGGTTCAGGGTGGTGCCAAGGAGGTTACTATTGGCAAGGATGGTGTTCTGAGACTTCAGGGTCATTTATGTGTTCCTAATGTTGTTGGCCTGAGGGAGAGGATTCTAGGGGAGGCACACAGTTCTCGGTATTCTGTTCATCCTGGCGCTACGAAGATGTATCGTGATTTGAAGCGGCATTACTGGTGGAGGCGGATGAATAAGGACATTGTGGGGTATGTGGCTAGGTGTCTTAATTGCTAGCAGGTTAAGTATGAGCACCAGAGGCCAGGACTTCAGCAGATGCCCATTCCTGAGTGGAAGTGGGAGCGCATCACTATGGACTTCGTGGTTGGGCTGCCTCGGACCTTACAGAAGGTTGATGCGATTTGGGTCATTGTGGATAGATTGACCAAATCGGCGCATTTCATTCCACTGGCTACTACTTATATTTCTGAGAGGTTATCCTAGATCTACATTCAGGAGATAGTCCGGTTGCATGGTGTGATGGTGTCCACTATATCAGATCAAGGCCCTCAGTTCACCTCACACTTCTGGAGAGCATTGCATAGTGAGTTGGGCACCCAGATAGACCTCAACACAGCTTTTCACCCTCAGACTGATGGTCAGTCGGAGCGAACAATTCAGATATTGGAGGACATACTCAGGGCATGTGTGATTGACTTTGGGCGTAAGTGGGACCAGTTCTTGCCTTTGGCCGAGTTTGCTTACAATAACAGTTATCAGTACAGCATCGAGATGGCTCTACTTGAGGCTTTGTATGGTCGGCGATGTCGTTCTCCTATCGGGTGGTTTGATCCTGGCAAGGCTAAGTTGTATGGCACTGACCTGGTGAAGGATGCTTTAGAGAAGGTAAAGTTGATTCAGGAAAGGCTCCGCACAGCACAGTCCAGACAGAAGAGTTACGCGGATCAGAAGGCGCGTGATGTATCATTTATGGAGGGAGATAAGGTCTTGTGGAAGGTCTCACCGGTGAAGGGTATTATGAGGTTTGGGAAGAAAGGAAAGCTGAGCCCACGGTTTATAGGTCCTTTCGAGGTCTTGAGGAGAGTTGGAGAGGTTGCTTATGAGCTTGCTTTGCCTCCCAGTTTATCAGGAGTTCATCTGGTCTTTCATGTATCCATGCTCCGGAGGTACCACGCCAACTTCTCTCACGTGGTTGATTTCAGCACCATTCAGTTAGATGAGAATTTGGGCTACGAGGAGGAGCCAATTGCTATTATTGATAGACAGGATCGCCAGTTGAGATCATAGAGAGTTTCTACTATGAAGGTCCAGTGGAGGGGCCAGCCAGTCGAGGAGGCGACTTGGGAGTCCGAGGTGGATATGCAGAGTTGATATCCCCACTTATTCAACACTTCAGGTATGATTCTAGACTCGTTCGAGGACGAACGTTTGTTTAAGAGGTGGAGAATGTAACGACCTGACTGGTCGTTTTGTGTATCAGGACTCCGTTCCCCTTAATAAGACTTCCCGTAGTTTTCTTTAATGATTTATTACTTTTGGGGATGGGTGGTTCGGGATTTGGAAGAGTTTGGAATGGTATAGGAGCACTTGGTTCCTTAAGGTTGGTCTGTTTGGCCAAGTTTGACTTCGGTCAATGTTTTGAGTAAACGACCTCGGAATCGAGCTTCGACGGTTCCGGTAGCTTCGTATGATGATTTCGGACTTGGGCGTATGTTAGGAATGGGTATTGGATGACATGGGAGAGTTTCGGCACACAATAGAAAAATAAGAGTTTCCCTTAACTTCACATTGTGGTTTGGGACGTGTTTTTGTGTTATCGAGGTCTTAACGGAATTCCGATACCAGTAATAGTTTTGTTATGTCATTTATGACTTGATCTCAAAGTTTGGGGTCATTCAGGGTAGTATAGGTCGGTTCGGCGCATCGTTAGCGAATTTAAGAACTTAAAGTTCTTAAGTTTGATTCTAGGGGTTTTGAGGTGTGATTTTGAGTTTTAGCATTGCTTTGGGTGTTCCGAAGGCTCGAGCGAGTCCGTATTATGATTTGGGACTTGTTGGTATAGTTGGACGGGGGCTCGGGTGGGCCCAGGTGCCTCTCGAGCACCAAACGAGGCCAAAGAAAACCAGCAGAAGCAGTTGCTGGTGCACTTGATCTGGTGTGACCGCAGGTGCGGTTGCCCAGTCGCAGGTGCGGGACCGCTCTTGCGGTCCAAGCCTCGCAGGTGCGGCTTCATGAAGGCTGCCCTTTTCTCGCAGGTGCGGATCAATATCTGCATGAGCGGAGCCACAGGTGCGGGCTCCTCTCCGCAGGTGCGAAACCACTGTAGGTAGTGAGTTCTTTAAAACACGGGAAATATTCATTTTCCTCCATTTTCATCTTCCATAGTGGACCTTGAAAGCTTGGAGAAGAGGAATAGCTACTGAAAGCTAAGTGAATTCCACCCTAACGTTAGTTTAATGCATGAATTCTTAGTCAATTTAACCATCTAATAAGGGAAAATCAAAGGTTAGAGTAATAACCTAGGGCTTATGAACATTTAGGGAATTACCCATTTATTAGCTATGAAATCATACAAAATCATATATTAATGATCCTTAGGTTATGGGTAAGTGTTTCCTTTGAAAATTTCCGACATCCGAGCATGGGGGCCCGGGGGTGAATTTTAGGATTTCTTCAAGTAGGATGAAATAACTAAGAAAATACGAGAATTCCATACTTTTGAGTAAAAATTGATATATTTATGTAAAATTTGGCTAGTTTCGAGTCCTTGGGTGACGAGTCTGGAGTTTCGGGCACGTTCTTGACCCGGAGAGTAGGTTCGACACGAGGTGAGTCTCCTTTCTAACCTTGTAAGGGGGAATTGTCCCCATAGGTGATCTAAATGCTATGTGTTAATGTTTGTGTGGGGCTACGTACGTACAAAGTGACGAGAGTCCGTACGTAGCGGCTATTATTGTTATGTCCGGGTAGTTAGGCCCACATCATGCCTTGTGTTTTTCCTCGAAATGAATTATATGCTTCATGAATTCATGTTATATGTGGCCTTGTTCCCTGAGATCATGGAATTTGATAATTTAAAGGAATTGTTTCACTTGAAAGTAATTTATGAAGAATATTATGTGGTCATGTGACCGCTTCGCAATTTACATTACGGGGGCGCAGTGTTATTTCCCCCACTCTCATGGGAGCGGGCCGTACGCCACGGCAGATTGAAAGATACATTACGGTTCGGGCTGTTCGACCCTCGGCAGTGCACAAATATGATTATTATGATGGCTCAGGCCGATTGTCCTTATCTCGTATGCGCAAGCTAAATTGTTAACGATTTCATGGATATTGAAATGACAGATATTTGGGGGGAAATTAAGTAGTAATTGTTTATTTACTTCCAGAATTTATTTGAATTGCAGTTACCTTTAATGTTTATTGTCTTTATCATCTTCATATGCCTATTGCGGTTATCATACCTTGTTAAATTATATTGTTGGACCCTAGTGAGTGTCAAGTCGACCTCTCGTCACTACTTCTTCGAGATTAGACGGGATAATCCATGGGTATATATTTATTTATGTACTCATGCTACGCTTATGTACTTAATTGTACAGGTTCTGAGGCTGGTGCATCTTGTTATCGGAACGGAGCTCGATTCTGAGTATAGATTGGACCTGACTTCACGGTGAGCTGCTTCTCCTGACGATCCTCGGCAGCACCATGGAGTTTCTTTTGTTATTTACCGTCTATTTTTTCCAGACATTGGGACAGTGATATTATATCTTTTGTATGTTCTGTTAGTATGCCCGTAGGACTTGTGACACTAGTTCCTGGCACACACGTGGTAGATATTATGGTTTACGGGTCTGTATATATTTTGGCTAACGCCACTTATGACTGCTTTTGGTTAATTTGGCTAATTGCCCTGTTCAATTAATGTTTTAAGCATTAAAAACTTAGCACGTGTTGGAATGTTTAATCAAACATTGGAAAAGCCTTAGTAAATTGAGTGTTGGCTTGCCTTACCCCAGTGTTGGGCGCCATCACAACCTGGGTTAGGATTTTGGGTAGTGACACATCCTATCCCTCGTCTTGATGACATGTTGGATTAATTACATGGATCCAAACTATTTTCTAAAATTGATCTAAAACGTGGTTACCATCAGATTCGAATGAATCCTGGAGATGAATGGAAAACTGCTTTTAAGACCAAATATGGGCTTTATGAGTGGTTAGTTATGCCTTTTGGCTTGACTAATGCACCCAACACTTTCATGAGATTTATGAATCATGTTTTTAAGGATTTTCATGATTTTTTTTATGACATCTTGATTTATTCTAAAAATCTTGATGAACATAAGGTACACTTAAAACAAGTTTTTGAAGTTCTTCAAAAGCAACACTTGTTTTCAAATCTTAAGAAGTGTACTTTTGGTGTGGATCGTGTGGTGTTCTTGGGTTTTGTAGTTAGTTCTAAGGGAGTTGAAGTTGATGAATAGAAAATCAAGGCAATCAAAGAATGGCCTAAACCTAACAATGTAACTGAAGTTAGGAGTTTTCATGGGCTTTTTAGTTTTTATAGGAGATTCGTTAGAGATTTTAGCACCATTGCTGCTCTTTTAACTGAAGTCATTAAGAAAGATAAGGGCTTTTCATGGGAAAATGAACAAGATGATGCTTTAAACTTGTTGAAAGAAAAATTGTGTTCGGCTCCTCTTTTGCAATTACTTGATTTTTCTACGTCTTTTGAGGTTGAATGCGGTGCCTCTGGAAAAGGAATAGGTGTTGTTTTGATGCAAGACTCGAAGCCCATTTCATACTTTAGTGAAAAGCTGAGTGGAGCTACATTGAACTACTCAACTTATGACAAAGAGCTATATGCTTTGGTACGGTCTTTAGCAACATAGAAACATTATTTGTGGCCAAGAGAGTTTGTGGTGAAGACTGATCATGAATCCTTAGATATTTGAAGAGCCAAGGTAAATTGAAACATTCCCATATGTGATTGTTTACAAGCAAGGAAAAGAGAATATGGTTGCTGATGCACTTTCAAGAAGGTATGTCATGGTTTCTTCTCTTACTTCTAAATTGATGGGTTTTGATGTAATCAAGGGACTTTATTCTATTGATTCTGATTTTGGCAAGGCTTTTGCAGAATGTAAGTTGGATCCTTATGAAATATTCAATCTTCAATAAGTGTTCCTTTTTAAGGAAAATAAATTGTGTATTCCTAATTGCTCTTTGCGTGAATTGTTTGTTAAGGAAGAACATTGTGGTGGACTCATGGACACATTGAAGTGCCCAAAACTTTGGATATACATGCTGAACATTCTTTTTGGCCAGACATGCAAAAGGATGTCGAAAAAGTGTGCTTTCAATGTCTTGTATGTAAACAAGCCAAATCAAAAGTCTTACCACATGGTCTTTATACTCCTTTACCTATACCTACTTCTCCTTGGATTGATATTAAAAAGGATTTTGTGTTAGGACTTCCTATAATTAGGTATGGTAAGGATAGTATATTTGTGGTGGTAGATAGATTTTCAAAATGGCTCGTTTTAATCCATGCTTGAAGACTAATGATGCATTACATGTGGCTGATTTATTTGTTAAGGAAGTGGTTAAATTACATGGCATACCTAAAACTGTCATTAGTGATAAGGATGCTAAATTTTTAAGTCACTTTTGGAGAGTTCTTTGGGCAAAGTTGGGAACTAAATTACTATTTTCTATATCTTGTCACCCACAAACTGATGGTCAAACTGAAGTAGTTAATAGGACCTTAGAGAATATGTTGAGAGCTGTTTTAAAAGGAAAAATAACTTCGTGGGAAGAATATTTGCCCATGGTAGAGTTTTCCTATAACAGAACTATCCACTCTTCTACTGGTAAGTCTCCTTTTGAAGTTGTTTGTGGATGTAATCCTCTCACTCCCCTTGATTTGTTGCCTTTGCCTACTAATGACATTGTTAATATTGATGGTAGGAATAAGGCTGAAATGATGAAGAAGATTAATGAACATACAAGTCTTGAAATTGAACAGAAGAATGAACAAACTGCCTTACGAAGAAATAAGGGGCGAAAATATGTTATTTTAAGCCTGGAGATTTAGTTTGGGTGCATTTTAGAAAGGAAAGATTTCCTACCAAACGAAGATCCAAATTAGATCCAAAAGGAGATGGGCCATTTGATGTCATTGAAAGGATTGGAGACAATGCGTATAAACTTGACCTTCCTAGTGAATATCAAGTTAGAGCTACCTTCAACGTTTCTGATCTTTCCTTGTGTGATGCATGATCGAATTCGAGGACGAATTGTCTTCAAGAAGAGGGGAATGATAGCATCCATGACAGCTCAACATCATTGAAGGAGAAGTATGAAGCTCTGGAAGCTCCAAGAAGGCCCATGACAAGGTCTCAACTAAAGAAATTTCCAGTCAAGCTTAATGGGCTTCAATTGGCAATTAAAAAGTGTCTTATGATAGAAAAAGAGCTCCAACACAAGGAGGATCTTTGGGCCAAGTCTTAAAACTATTTTGAGGCCCAAATTAAAGTCCAAGAGGAGATGGAATGGGTCCCAAATATGGCCCAAAAAGGAGGAATTTTCAGCAGCCCATATAAGCCCAAAATTTGTTTCTAAAATATATTTAGTAGTTGTTTTAATCTATGTTGACTTGCATTGGTCTATGTGTATTTTGACTACATTGGTCTTAGTGTGAGTAGTCTTCTTTGCTTCTAGGTAATATAATTCTCATTTATTGAAGCCTTGACTAGCTTCTTCTTTACTACTATATAAAGGGGTGCTTGTCTTTCATTGTAGAGAAGAACATTGAAGATTAATATTAATATTGTGAGTTCTTTTGAACCTTTGTGAATTTTACTTTGAGATTTATCTTGCAAACCTAGCTAATTCAAATCTTAAGGTGGTAAGATAATTATCTTTCTTGTGATATCTTTGGTTTCTTTTGATATTCTTCGAAGGCGACTAGTTTCTATTACTAGTTGTTGTCGTAAGTTATTCAAACTAGAAGTCAAGATCCGAATCTAGTTATTGCTTAGCTATCTCTAGTGAAGGCAATTGGTTACATAACCAACTTGTTGTCACTAGGATCTTGTCAAAATCTAGATTAACATAATCTAGGGGTTCTTCGATCTTTCCTTGAATTTCCACATATCTGGTTATTTTCTTAGTTTTTCAATTCCATTGCATTTCTTTGCTGCTTCCACATTTCTTCTGTTTATTTTCATTATGTTCTTGGATCTCCCAACCTGTGTGTCATCGCTAAGGAGTTTGGGCTCAACACCGTCTAGAGGATCTTCTTCTTCTAAACGTAACACTACTCCCCCACAAACTTCTAGAGTTAGTGTTACTCAATCTTCTTCTAGGGCTAGAGCTTCTAGATCTTATTATATGAGTAGAGAGTCCGGTGAACCACTTCGTGAACCAAAGGTTGACGAAATTGTACCCGCTGAATTTCCTTTTGTAAATGAAGCCATAAGAAAGCAGCTTTCTTCCATGACGTCTCATGATCGCGCTGATCTTTACCCTACTTAAATCACTAAGGGTTTGAATTCTCTTGTGCGCAGAGACTATTATTGGAAATTTGATTTCCCAGTCTTAGTCCCCAGTGAAAATCAGAGGATAATTTCTTACAAAGCTGGCTATTCTTTTGTATATACTTACCCCTTCATTTTAGGGTTCAAGCCTCCTATCGACCCTGTCATTGTAGAGTTTTGTCGATATTTTAATATGTGTTCAGGACAAATCGGTCCTATCATCTAGAGGGCAGTAGCATGCCTCATATATTTTGCCAACTTGGATTCAATTCCCTTTACCTTATCATATTATTCATCTCTACTCTCCTAAGTTATTTCGCCAAGGAGTTTTCACTCTTGTGGCTAGAAGTAAGAGAGTTCTAGTCATCCCCGATAATGATAAAGATAGAGGTTGGTATGCCAGGTTTGTTGCTGCCCCTACAAAAGGATAAGTAGGTAAAGAAAATCTTCCCTTCCCTGAGAAGTGGAACTTTGCACGTAAGTTTAGTTTACTCACTTTCTTTCTTTTTCTTAATATATGTTCTATGTCTTGATTGTTTTTCTCTTTTTTCAGCAACCATGGGAACCGCTGAAGAGATCTCCGGTTTTCGTGGCTGGGTAGAAAATTGTTGTTGATTGCTCCAATGGAAGAACGTTCTTGGAAATACCTCTCGGCGAGGTTTGGTTGGAAAGTTAAAACCCATGGTAGATTTTTTTTGATGTTTCCTTTTTCTCTCTTTTTTTGAACTTTTCTAATCCCTTTTATTTGCTAGGGTTTCCTAGTCGTGGTGTCACTGCTGCTTCCATAACTACTTCGAAGCTTTCTTTGGCCAAGGCTCAAAAAATCATTTTGATTTCTTCTCCATAAAAAAGGAAAGTGGATATGACCCAGACCTTAGAAGATGAAGAGTAGCAGGAGGAGGGCGTGTTGGTCTGAAGGCCACGAGCAAGGAGAAGAGTCGTGTGTGATGATGAGTCTGCTCCTCTTATTAGTCCATCTTCTGTGCCTGTCTGAGCATTCTGCTCTTGTTCACTCTGAAGAAGAAACTCCTTCTGCAGTCAATGAGTAAATCGAGCAGTTGTTCCATCAATGTTTTGGCTCAATTTTAGATGAGGCGCCTCTTGCCTTTTTTCATCCATCTGCTCTAGTGGAACTTCAGTCTGCCGTGCCTATTGTCGTTTCTTCTCCCCCGCCTGTTCCACCCGTGGCTCCTTCATCTACCCCTACTCTTGTGCCCTCTATTATCGAAGTAGGGTCTTCTAGTAATGGGGAGATGAAGCAAATTATGATCGAGGTTCTTGCGGGATGTAGCCTCTTAAAGAAATCAGGCCAAACGGATTTGTGGTTGAAGCCTCTGATAGGCCCGGTTAAGAAGTCTAAATTAGAAGCTATAACTCTCTGACGTGGATGAATGAGATTGTACGCTCATCCTTAAAGGTATCTTTCATGTTATTCCTTCTTTTAAAATTAAACTTTACCGTATCTAACTTCCCTTTTTTGTGTAGATAAATCTCATTGGTACAGAGATGATGAAAAGGGTCGTCCACACGGAGCAGTTAATGAATGACTATCATACCAAGGCTGATAACTTGAAGGAGCAATTTTAGAGCCTTCAACTTGATATGGAAGTAGTCGAGGAGGAAAGATGTACCTTAGAGCAACATGTTAG
This sequence comes from Nicotiana undulata, assembly GCA_005239495.1. NCBI lineage: Eukaryota > Viridiplantae > Streptophyta > Magnoliopsida > Solanales > Solanaceae > Nicotiana > Nicotiana undulata. The sequence continues at coordinate 4,143 of ML266931.1, read as the reverse complement.
AGTGATAGCGGAAGAATTAGCCATTGAGAAGGCTTCGTCGAATCAAGCAGTCAAGGATAAGAACATTCTGGAATCCTCATTTGCAGAACACTTGACTATTCCTTCCTTGTGGTCTTTTTCCTGAAAAGGAAAAACATACGGGACTCAAAGGTATATAGTTTTTAGATGATGATTGCTTAACCTTTTAAAATGTCCATCAGAAAGTGTAACCCTAGACTGGGAATTCAGTTACTTCCTCGCGTCACTGCAGGTGTAATATCATCATCTGGTGATGGGTTAGCTTTATGCCTATCATCTAAAAAGGTTAGTAAAATTTTAAATGTTCAAAAAATAAAATCGAACGTGTGATACCTGACTGGGGGTATACCTTTTCCTTAGAAGTAATACTTCTTCAAATGGATGGCATTCCAGCTTGTTGGTAAGATCATGCCATCCATAGTTTCCAACTCATAGGCGCCCTTTCCAGCTACGCCTCAGACTTTGAAGGGTCCTTCTCAATTTGAACTTAATTTTCCCGTACCAGCTTCTTTGGTTGATTGAAAGAATTTTTTTAGGACGAAGTCCCCAATCTTGAAGTATCTGAGATGAGATTTACGGTTGTAATAACGCTCTATGTTTTGTTTTTTGAGCTGCCATCCGTATTAGTGTTGCTTCTCTTCTTTGTTCGAGCAGGTCCAGATTGGTCCTCAATTCATCGTTGTTTGAATCCTCCGTGGCTATTGTAAACCTTATGCTTAGTTCGCAAATCTCCACAGGTATTAAGGCTTCTGAGCCATAGACAAGTGTGAACGGAGTCTCTCCCATGGCTGTTTTTGAAGTTGTTCTGTAGACCTATAGTACCACTGGTAACTAATCAGGACAATTTCCCTTGGATTTCTCTAGCCGTTTCTTTAGGTTGATGATGATGACTTTATTTGATTCATCTTCGCCATTAGCCACGGGGTGATATGGCGTTGAAGTAGTTCGTTTGATTTCCTAGCTTTCGAAGAATTCTGTGATTTGCATGCCTATGAATTGCGGGCCATTATCACACACGATCTCCTTAGTATTCCAAAGCAGCATATTATGTTTCGCCATAAGAAGCTTTTAACTTCCTTTTCTCGCACCTGTTTGAAATCTTGTGCCTCTACCCATTTTGTAAAATAGCCGGTTAGAACGAGTAAGAACCGTACCTTTCCTTTAGCTGCGGGGAGGGGTCCTACGATATCCATGCCCCACTTCATGAATGGCCACAGTGATATTATTGGGTGTAATAGTTTCGGTGGTCTATGCATGTTATTGGCAAACCGTTGGCATTTACCACATTTGGATACGAAGCTCTCAGCCTCTTCTTCTATCTTAGGCCAATAGTACCCAGCTCTGCTAAGGGTTTTGACCAAGGATCTCGCCCCTGCGTGATTTCCACAGTGTCCTTCGTGGACTTCTCTAATCACGAACTCCGTTTGATTAGGTCCGAGGCATTTAGCTAGGGGACCTTCGAACATCTTGCGATATAATACGTTGCGAATAAGGCAGTACCGAGAAGCTTTTCGACGAAGTGCTTGAGCTGCTTTTTTATCATCAGGTACGGTGCCATTCTGCAAAAAATTTAAAATGTCATTTCTCCAATCCCAGGTTAAATTGTTGATAGTTACCTCATTTTTGACATGGTCTATTGCTGAATGAAATAGATGGATGATAATTGCATTGTCTTTGTTTGTTACTTCCTTGACTTTTGAGAGGTTAGCCAATGCGTCTGCTTTCGCATTTTCCTCTCTAGGAATTTGTATAACCTTCCACGTTTTGAATTGTCTCACGAGATCTCGTACCTTTTCTAGATATTCTTGCATCCGAGCCTCCCGAGCAATATAAGTCCCCTGCATCTGATTTACCACCAGTTGGGAGTCGCTCTTGATTACGATTTTCTTGATTGAGAGTTCTCGTGCCAGTTCTCGCCCCGCAATGACAGCTTCATACTCTGCTTCATTGTTAGTTATAGGATAACATTTGATAGCTTGTCGTGTCTTTTCACCCGTGGGTGATATTAAGAGTATGCCTAAGCCGATCGGTAAATATGGTCCATAGACCCAGATTTGCACCGTTAAAGAGTTGTAACTCTTTTTCCACTTTAGGGACAATGCTATTATTAAAATCAATGACAAAATCTGCTAAAATTTGAGACTTTATCGCAGTCCTAGGCTGATATATTATGTCATGGTTGCTCAATTCTATGGCCCACTTAGCTAACCTTCCTGATAGTTCTTGTTTATGCAATATATTTCTCAATGGATAAGAGGTCACAACAGTGATTGGATGACAGTGAAAATATGGCCTCAACTTTCTAGATGTCGTGACTAGAGCTAAGGCTAATTTTTCCAGATGTGGGTATCTAGTTTCAGCATCTAGTAATGTCTTGCTTACATAATAAATAGGAGATTATTTACCTTTATCTTCCCTTACTAATACTGCACTTACAGCAATTTGTACGACGACAAGGTAGACGTACAACTTCTCCTCCTCTTTTGGATTTGATAGCAATAGGGGTTTTGATAGATAAGCCTTTTGATCTTTGAGAGCTCGTTGACATTCTTCAGTCCATTCGAACTGATTTTTCTTTTTAAGCTGAAAAGAATTTAAAACATTTTTCGGAAGACCTGGAAATAAATCTTCCTACGGCTGCAATTCTTCCCGTTAGTATTTGAACTTCTTTTTTGTTCGTAAGTATATCAGGTATTTCTTATATAGCTTTAGTTTGAGCAAGATTTACCTCTATTACTCTATTTGATACAAAAGAAACCCAAAAATTTACCTGACTCCACACCAAAAGCGCATTTTTCTGGATTCAATTTCATATTATACCTGTGTAGAATTTCAAAGGTAATAGAGACGTGCTGGAAATGGTCTTCCGCATGTGTTGATTATACCAGCATGTCATCGATGTAAACTTCCATTGTCTTTCCCAGATGTTCTTGAAACATCTTGGTTGCTAGCCTCTGGTACGTGGCTCCGACATTTTTCAAGCCAAAAGGCATGACTTTGTAACAATAAGTCCCCTTGTTTGTAATAAAGGAAGTTTTTTCCTCGTCTGAGGGGTCCACTTTAATTTGATTGTAACCGGAATACGCATCTAGCAAGCTTAACAATTCATGACCTGTAGTGGCATCAATCATTTGATCTATATGTGGTAATGGAAATGAATCCTTGGGGCATGCTTTATTTAAATCAGTATAATCTACGCATACTCTGCATTTACCATTCTTTTTTGGTACTACCATAGTATTAGCTAACTAGTTAGGGTACGTTAACCAATTTTCAAGAGTTTTTGTACCTCTTTGTCAATCACTTGGTTCTTGAACGATCCTTGCTTGCTTTTCTTCTGCTTAATAGGTACGAAGGATGAATCTTCATTTAGTTTATGAGTCATCACTTCTGGTGGTAAAGCTGTCATATCTGAATGGGACCACGCAAAGCAATCTCTGTTAGCCTTTAAATAATGAATTAACTTACCTGTTCGACTGGGGCTCAGCCTCGTGCCTATATACACTTGTTGTTCAGGTTTTTGTTCAAACATTGGAATAGCTTCGAGCTCTTCCGTTGTTGTTTTGATGTGCTCATATTCATCTGGTTCTTGAATGACATCCGGTATGGAATATACATCCGTGTGATTTGATTCATCTTTCGTGGTGTGATGACCCATAATGGCATCCTAAGTAATTCCAGTTAAATCTGTGTTCTGAGGCCTCAAAAGCCTCCGTTAATATCACCTCGATATGCGTGCGCAACCCGGGCAGGTAGCCGAGTAGCTTCAATGTGAAAAATTGATAAAAAATGGGATTTTTGAATTGAATAATTAAATAAAGTTGACTTTGGTCAACAATTTTGGTAAAACGGATCCGGACCCATGTTGTGACGGTCCTGGAGGGTCCGTAGGAAAATATGGGACTTGGGCGTATGCCCGGAATCGAATTCCAAGGTCCCAAGCCCGAGAAATGAATTTTTAAAGAAAATTATTTTCTGAAAATAATAAAGGAATGTGAAAGTGAATAATTATATGAAAACCATGTTACCGGGCCCGTGTTATGGTTCCGGAGCTCGGAACAAGTTTATTATATGTTGTTTGTCCTATCTGTGAGATTTGGCGTAAAACGGGTTTGATTTGATTGG
>ML266930.1:2379-16406 GCA_005239495.1 Nicotiana undulata | reverse complement strand
AATTATAGAAAAATGCTAATTATTATAAAAACTGATTTTGAAGGCATATATACAAGTATAAAAATTATTTGAGAAAAAATTGGGTATCAACAATACATATCCCGTAAGCTAAAAAAATACCTCTTTTAGATAAAAATTTCAAAACTTAGAGAATAATTGAGTACCGCCTCAGATAGGCATTTTTAACCGTCATGATCATAGTCATGACTATATAATCTACACTCGGGTGTGGCAACTCATGTCCCCGACTCTAACTCAAAACAATAATAAAAATCACATATTGTAATTGCGGGTGCATTCCATGTGGCGCAGTTATAATGTGTCCAAAAACAAACAAGTGCACACCATCGTGACTTGTTTCAAGATAAATCCATAAATATTAAAAGCGGCTAAAAGTTAAAAGGCTAAATGCACAATAGGCTAAAATGCGTAAATAATCAGATAACTTAGGCCAAATATCAATAGTTAAGCGATCGTGTTAGAACCACGGAACTCGGAAATGCCTAACACCTTCTCCCGGATTAGCAAAATTCCTTACTCGGATTTCTGGTTCGCAGACAACTTAAAACAGAGTCTAAAATTCTTCGGTCTAGGATTTCAATAAACGGTGTTCTGAAACATCGTCAAAAATCCGGATGGCGACTCTGAACACTAAAATAAATCCAAAATCCGAATAATGTCACTTAAAGTGGAAAAACTCCCTTATTACCCTCTATTACACGAGGGTGACAAAGGAGGTGTGACAGTCATCCCTACGCTTTTGTGGTTCTTGTGGATTCTCTCCTCACTCTGTTTTATCATATTTCAAATCTTCCTCCTGATGTTCCCCGAAGGTGAGATTTAGTTCTGCTAAAAAAATTTATATTGATTGTTGTGTTTCACTCTTTTTTAATTGCTGCGCCGTGTTTCTATATTGATTGCTGTGTTTTAACTATCTTTTAGCTCCCACTCTGTGTAGTTCTTTGCTGACAAGTTAGACTAGGTTCTTTTAGTTACACTTGGGTGCTGTTTGTTTAATCTTGATAAATTTCAGGCTTTTATCTTCTTGGGTTTCTTTAACCACCTAATTATAGTGTCTCTGTTATGCAGATTTTAGTAATTTACTAAATTAGCAGTCAAGATGCATGTTTGGTATACTACAAAATAGGAAAAAAGAATCTCAAACCAAGAAAAACTGAAAAGTTATTGATGAAATGAGCAAAAAAGTTAATTAGTAGAAGTGTTTGCTACTTTCTGTTCAAAAATGAAAGCAACAGAAGATCAAAGCACTAGCATCAAATTTCGATATCTTTTTAAAAAAATTGAACATTGGCGTCATAAAAAAAAGTCTTCAACATTGTGAAAGCTCACATTGGAATATGGTTCAAGGGATGAAACTTATTGTAAGTTTCAACTATTAAATGGAACAAGTAAGCACAAATAGGAATTGGGGATAAAAACGAGAAGACTGGCCTTGAGAATTGCTAACTAGCCTAAAATGTTACTCAACATGCACTTGTAGCTTTTCTGTAACGAGGAATAGTACCTAAATTATGATTTTTTTAGGTATATGTTGACTGCTTCTGGAATGTACATACCACAAGGAATACTTGTAATTAAAATAGAGATGATGGTAATTCGGAAGTTCTACATAGTAAAATCGATTCAAGAATTCGTATCATATTTGGTCATACAGTAAACTTTTAGCGACGAAAATGATATCTTCATTCCACTTTCCGATTATTGCTTAAGCTTCAGAAGACATATATGAAATTATTTTTCTTTGCAAAGTAATTACTTCTGTCTAATTTTCATTACTTAATAGACACAGATTCACTCTGTCTCTGTCTCCGTTGTTAGTTTATTCGTTAATTTGTATTTGACCAATGTTGCACTATTGGTTAAAGTAGCTTATTAGATAATAAATAAGGTAGTTCCCCCAATTGCTTCCGGATGATTCCTACACATAAAAACATTCCGAATTAATATAAATCTAACACATTTTACATTCGAAATCCACGAAACACAAGTAAAGCATGAAGCGATATACATATAAATATATATACTTTAAGTTAAATATCAATAACTTATATAGTATTATAAAAAATTACTAATCTATTATGATAATCTTGATACAATTGTTTATTTACATAACCCAAACAACCCCGAAGAATTACTAATAGAAAATATCGACGAGTACGCCAACCTCTCGTTGCCAGTTTCAGCCACTACCCTTGCGCTCCCTCGACGAGTCCGTCACTCTCCCCCCATACCTAATATCCATCCCACCAAACATTCATTTTCACTATATATTCATCTATATTATTAAAAAGCATGAATACAACGTCAGATTACTAAAATAATCTTAAAATATTGAGCAATTTAATAACTTTATTTAGGATATAATTGTAATTACGAGAAAAAGGAAATACTTTACTAATTTAACGCCTAACACCCTTCTTTGTTGCCGTGTAAGAGAGTAGGCCACTACATGTGTATTTCTAGAGCAACTCTAGAACCAAAGATCACAAATTTATAAGAATTCATTCTGTTTTTCAAAGTAAGCCACTTATGTAATGTAAAGTAATAAGATATCACTGTATAATCTTATGCGAATTAAATTTATCCTTCAAAAAATTATTGTGCTAGATAACATTACTTTTGTCTTGATCGTATTTTTTTGTAATCTTCTCATAAATATTAGTTTCACGAACAAGATGCAAAAGAATTCCTTTTGTGATACATTTTTTGGAAGATAACAAATTTAATGAGAAAATTCATAAAGTAATTATTATTTTCCAATTACAGCTTGTTTGGATGGTCGTTACGTATTGTATTGTATCGTATCGTATTGTTACTTTGAATACAATGTTTATTTTGATTGTTACTTAAATTTTACTGTATCGTATCGTTAAATTCGTCGTTACGTAATGATGAAATATGCCACTTTATGTAACAACCGATCTAGTGTGGTTGCATCGTTATCTTATCTTTTTCTCTCATCTCACCCTTCACTATTATTAAATTATTTTATTTTATCATTTACCCTACCTTTCTATATGATAAAGTTATCCCTTATCATAATTTTTCTTTATAATATTACAAATTTATTCTTCATATTGCTGGTGCATGATATCATGAAACAACGGCAAACGATACAATCTTTCCAAACATTGTATTTATCAAACGATACAGTACAATACAATACAATACGATACATTATGAAACAATGTGTAACAACCATCAAAACAAATTGTTATTAAAGAACAACTAAGAATTTTTTTAAGAATATAAATTTGTGAGAAAGAGAAAGAAAAAGGTTGGTACGAGTCAATACCATTGATGATTTTGCAGATATAAAGATCTAAAAGTGGAATGTCAGATCGATCTTTTACTCTTTGAAAATAAAATTTATGGTGGATAAAATTATAATTACGATTAAATATTCAAAGAAAGAGGTGGACTAATCTTAAGAATCTGAATGAGCAAAAAAATTATTTTTTTATGTTGAGACCAAATAATCAAATCTTTCAATTAACTATTAGCAAGAGAATCCAGTTCAATTAGTTTTTAAATTCATCATGAGTAAAATTATTTTTTAAGTTAAAACAAATCTTAAGGTACATAATTCTATTCTATAAAAGGAGCGGTAGACATTAAAAAAAATTAGATCACAAAGTAAAAAAGATTAATATAGTATTAAGAAGGCCATACAAGTGTTTGAGGAAGCACAATCAAAGCTAAATTCTGAACAAGAACAAGCTTTCAAGACTATATTATAAAGAGTCGACTATGGTATAGCGGGATTATCCATTGTAGATGTCTCTAGCGTATCGAAATAATATTTTTATGTCATTACTTGTAAATGTTAGATCAAGAGGCATGATATTGTTAGTAATATAATAAGAGGTGTACCGATAACTATTTTATTATGAAGCCGTACAACTCACTTTGGATTTGATATACCTCTTCAAAAAATTAAAATAACCATCACAAATGTATCAAAACAGAGCAATAGTGCTGAATTTGTAAGAAAAGTCAAATCAATAATATGGGATGAAGCACTTTGTAACGACTCGATCTGTCTTTACGTAAAACCTGCATTATAATTGTTGTTAGTGACTTGTTATAGATTTGTTATAATGTAATTGATGTATTAGAGTTGATAGGCTTGAAATCGAATGGTTGTAGTGAGAGTTCAGTCAATTAGCCTTTAAAAATAACCTTAAAATGGGATAAGTCAACTGAGAGTTGACTTATTGGTAAACGACCTCGGAATGCAAAGTTTATGGCTCGGATAGCTTCGTTAGGTGATTTGGGACTTAGGAGTGTGTTCAGAATAATTTTGTGATGTCCTGTGTTGAATTAGGCTTGAATTGGCGAAAGTTAGTTTTTGGCGATTTCCGGACGGCAGTGGAAAATAGTCTATCGGGGTCGGAATGGAATTCCGACAGTTGGAACAAGTTTGTAATGTCATTTTGGACTTTTCCGCAAAATTTCAGGTCAATCGGAGTTGATTTGGATAGTTTCGGCATCATTGGTGGACTTTAGAAATATCAAAGTTCTTAGGCTTGAATCCGATGTGAATTTGATGTTTTGATGTTATTTTTGGTGTTTCGAGAGTGCAACTAAGTTTGAATTATGTTATGGGACGTGTTGGTATATTTGGTTGGGGTCCCGAGGGGCTCGGGATTGATTCCGGGTGGCTAACGGGCATTTTTGGACTTAGAACAATTATTGGTTTTCTGGTGTCAGTGCAGCAGATTTTTACTCTCTGTGATCGCATAAAGGGAGTCGCGATCGCATAGAGAATTTTGAGAGGGGTCAGGACTTACTCTCTGCGATCGCATAAGTATGTCGGTGATCGCAGAGGACGAACAGGTTAGGCAGTGCGGTCGCGTGAGGTTTCTTGCGATCGCGTAGGGCGTTTGGGGCGCGTGGGGTCGGGAGGTCAGGAGTGCTGTGCGATCGCGTGCCTAAGGCTGAGATCGCGGAAGTCAAAATCCCTAACACTGTGCGATCGCAGGGCCAAGGCTGCGATCGCGGAGAGCAAATAACTGGGCAGTCATATAATTAAACCCTCAGCGACTTAAACCCTTATTTCACCATTTGTGTACAGACAGAGAGCTTTTTGGGCGAATTTTGAAGGACGAAATCAGTGGGTTGCGTAGAGGTAAGTAATTTGATTATTAAAACTCGTTTATGGGTGATTATAGACCATAATATCAGCCTTTAATTCATGAAAAATAGTAGAAAAATAGGATTTTGGGGCATGAGATTATGAGACCTTTAAGGGTCGATTTGAGGGGTCAAACGAACTCCGATTTTGGTGTTTTTTATATATACGGACTCGTGAGAGGACGAAGAAAATTTTGGTATAAAAATTTCTGCGTTTCGGGACGCGGGCTCGGAGGTCGGGTTTTGACCGGTTTCGGATTTTTAAGTTAAATTTGATATCTTTCGATTGGAAATTGTTCCTTAAGCACATATTGATGATAAAAATCTAAAATTGGTAGATTTGGAGCCTTCGGAGGTTGATTCGAGAGGCAAAGCACATCGCGGAATAATTTCGAGCTAGTTTTGAGGTAAGTAATATCTTTAAATCCTGTCCTGAGGGTATGAAACCCCGGACTATGCACCCTTTCACGAGTTTTGAAATGAAAAGGTTGGAACTTTGGAAATATCTTCCGTATTTAGGCGATTATTGAGTTGCGAAACTGATTTTTAAGCCTATGCTTAATTAGTATTATTTTATTATAATATGATTTGGGCTGTAAGCCGTGTTTGGGGCCTAGTGCCGATCTGTTTTCCCTTTGAGGGTTGTGTTACTATATTTTCCTCACTGATATGCTATGATTTTACACTGCTTTGGGTCAAGAACCCGGTATGTTTATGGCCTAAGGGCAAATTGAGAGCGTCTGACTGAGTGGTGAGGAGGCTTTCAGGCCTCAAGAGTGTGGTGAGGAGGCTTTCAGGCCTCAGGAGTGTGGTGAAGAGGCTTCCAGGCCTCAGGAGTGTGGTGAGGAGGCTTTCAGGCCTCAAGAGAGTGGTGAGGAGGCTTTCAGGCCTTATGTTATTATAGCGCTTGGGCTGTAGGAGCCCCTCCGGAGTCTGTACACACCCCCAGTGAGCGCCGGTACCGGTATTGAGTGATGATTGCCCGCGGGGCTGATATTGAGTGATGATTGATACTGAGTGATGATTGTTACTAAGTGATTGAGAGAGTGCCTGAGGGGCAACTGTTACGAGAAATGATTTTTGGCCCGAGGGGAAGATTTATGATGATTTTACTAAGTTTTCGAACCATGATTTACTTCGTTTTCGAACCGATTTTTACTGAGATATACTGATATTTCACATGTTTTCAAAGGATTTCTGAAAAACTGATTTTGAATTTATTGTTTGATAAATACTACATGGTGACTTGGTGTTTTACTGATTTTGTGGAATTGTGTATCTGTACTGTGTTTTTATATTACTCAGACTGTGATTTATTTTCATTACTACTGAGTACGCGTACTCATAAAGACTCCCTGTGCCTCTGTGCACAGATCCAGGTACTAGTTCGCAGCAGTAGCTGACGAAGGTTCGATAGCAGCATTTCACGGGATTTCGAGGTAGCTGTCCAGCGTCCACAGCTTCTCCACTTCCCTTCCGTATTTAGCTTTAGCATTTGATTCAGAGACATATTATAGTTTTAGCAGAGTTAGATTTAATTATTCTTAGATGCTCATGACTATTGACTCCAGTTCTTGGGAGGTTTGTTAGACTATTATTGGGACGTTAAGACTTAACGATATTACTTGGTGCTATGGTTGCATGCTTGTTATTAAATTGCGAACTGTTAAATTGAACAAATGCATAGTAAAGTGATGGTTGGCTAGCCTAGTTCCACGATAGGCGCCATCACGGCCTGATAGGATTTGGGGTCGTGACACACTTATGGCTAAGCATCAAGGAATCGAAACAATTTCCTAGAGTTCTAGAGATATATTGGATATCAATGAACCGTTTGGTATAAAAGTAATAGTTTGTGAGCTGATTTTTGTCAAGTACTATCAGTAGTTCCAAAATCGACAAGCAAAGACCATTAAGCTAGTTTGCCAAAATTATACTTATAGCTTCAAATGAAAAAAAATTCAAATGACAAGAAATATAAAGGTAAGAATATATAGCATTCAGTGACTTCTTGGTTCCGGTCGAAAACGAAAAAGATGATTTGATTCTTCTAGAACACTTGGTTATCAGCCACAATGGTAATAGTAGTGCATTTAATAAGAAAAAATATTATCAACATTAGATAAATTCAATATGTGGAAATTACATGATAGAAATTAAAGAGCTATCTTTAGCTAGCAAAAATAAATTTATCAACTAAATAAAAGGTTGATTGCTAAGTTTTATGGTAAAAATAAAATATTTTTCAGTTTTGATTCATTAGAAGATGATACCAACAATTACTACCAAAAAGAATACTCAAATACTTTAATATCAAATGGCCTTCTACCATTCGTGTTTGTTGTCAAGTTCATTATTTCTTACGTATGTTAGTGTCATCATATTTCCACGACCCGAAATTCCCACCATCGGGACCGTGATGGCGCCTTACGTTGAACCTGCTAGGCAAGCCAACGTAAATACTCAAATTTATCATAATCCTTTATTATTAAATGAGAAAAAGTGAAATACGACCTTTTCATGAATAAAAGCATAAAAATGAGAACATATTAAAAGTACATAATTCAATCCACAGATTTATACAAATTCTCAAAATAACCAACCCAGATCTTTGGAGTAACAATGTCACGGAATATCTACGAATAATACATGTAAGGGTCTGAAAGAAGTAAATACATCTGTTTATGGAATACTAAAAACAGAAATAGAGAAGTGGAAGGGGACGCCAAGGCGTGCGAACGCCAACAGGACTACCTCGGTGTCCCCGGGTGGACAGAAGGAAGCCTCCTAGCTCAATGTCCACAGGGTCCTGTACCGGGATCTGCACAACAAAAAGTGTGCAGGTATAATTGTAACGACCCGACCGGTCGTTTTGCGTTCCCCTAAATAAAACTTTCCATAGCGGCTTATTGTGGTTTATGACTTGCGGGGACGGGTGGTTCGGGATTCAGAAGTGTTTAGAGAAGTATAGGACCACTTAGTTCCTTAAGGCTGGCCCTTTTGGCCAAATTTGACTTCGGTCAATATTTTGAGCAAACAACCTCGGAATCGAGTTCCGACAATTTTAGTAGCTTCGTATGATGGTTTTGGACTTGGGCGTATGTTCGAAATGGGTTTTCGATGACCCGGGAGCGTTTCGGCGCCCGATATAGAAATGAGAAATTCCTTAAGTTTGAAATTTGGTTTGGAACGTGTTTTTGTGTTATCGAGGTCCGAATGGAATTCCGAGACCATGAATAGTTCATTTATGTCATTCATGACTTGCCTGCAAAATTTGGTGCCATTCCGAGTAGTATAGGTCAATCCGGCGCATTGTTATCGAAATCAAGAACTTGAAGTTCTTAAGTTATGATTCTAAGGGTTTTGGGATATGATTTGAGTTTTAGCGTTGTTTTTAGTGTTCGGAAGGCTCGAGTGAGTCCGTACCATGATTTGGGTATTGGTATATTTGGACGAGGGCTCGAGTGGGCCCAGGTGCCTCTCGAGCACCAAACGGGGCTAAAAACCAGCTGATATAACTGCTGGTGCACCTGATCTGGTGTGACCGCAGGTGCGGTTGCCCAGCCGCAGGTGCGGGACCGCTTCTGCGGTCCCAGGCATCGTAGGTGCGGCCCCAGGTGAGGTTGCCCATTTTCGCAGGTGCGGAAGAACTTCTGCAGGAGCAGAGCCACAGGTGCGGGCTCCACTCCGAAGGTGCGAGATTGCCCCTTTTGTCCCATTTCCGCAGATGCGAGCCTTAGGCTCGCAGGTGCGGTCCTTGATTCGTAGGTGCGAAAACACTGTAGACAGTTGGTTCTTTTAAAATACGAGATTTAGTTCATTTTCATCATCTTCCTTCCACCATTGTCGACCTAGGGAGCTTGGGAATGGGCTAATTCACCTATATACTAAAGAGGTAAGTAAATTCTACTCTAGTACTAGTTTAATACATGAATTACTAATTAAACTAGCTACTAAATTAGTGAAAATTAAGAATTTGGGTAGTAACCTAGGAATTTCGGAAATTTAGAAAAATTACACGTCAAATTTCTATGAAATCAAGTAAAAATTGCATATTAACGATCCTTAGGATATGGGTGAGTGTTTCCTTCGAGAATTTTCGGAATCTGAGCGTGCGGGCCCGAGGGTGAATTTTGGGATTTCTTCAAGAATGGTGAATTGACTAAATTAGTAGGAGAATTTCATGCTTTGAGTATAATTTGATATATTTACGTATCGATTGATTAGTTTCGAGTCCTCGAGAGGCGAGTTTGGAGTTTCAGGCGCGTTCTTGGTCCGGGGAGTAGATTCGACACGAGGTGAGTCTCCTTTCTAATCTTGTAAGAGGGAAATTGTCCCCATAGGTGATCTAAATGTTATGTGCTGATGTTTGTGGGGGCTACGTACATACCAAGTGACGAGAGTCCGTGCGTAGCGACTATTATTGTTATGTCGGGTAGTTTTAGGACCCACGAGCATGCTTTTATATGCCTTACATGTATTCCTAAATATAATTTGAGTTGTTTATTATTCCTGAATTTAGCATGAAGATATTAGGAAGCCATGGTTTGAATTTAAGTCCCTGTTTTCAAGTATATTCTCTCTATTAAATGCCTGAGATTCTGATAATTCTGTGTATATATATGAGCACCCGTGTCACATGTATGATTCCTGAGCGGGGTATCCTTATCATTATGTAAACCGCGTCACATGATCATTTCGCGAGCGGTGTAAAAGATGCATCTATGGTTCGAGTCGTTCGACCCTCGGCTGTGCACATTTATTTATGCTACACTTCGGCAGACTATGTGCTTATTATGTTGACTGGGAATTTGTTGTTATTATATGAATTGTTTCATTGAAAGAAGAGATTTAGTACTTTATATGTTAGTAATATCTGATGTGGAAGAACTATTGTGAGTTTATATTTGATATTTCATGCCCTTGTGATTATCACGATTGTTATACCTACCTAACCTTTATTAGTTTATGTTATTTAGTTGCTGGCCCTAGTAAGTATCACGTCTACCTCTCGTCACTTCTTCTTCGAGATTAGACGGGATACTCACTGGGTACATATATGTTTATGTACTTATGCTACACTTCTGTACTTAAATGTACAGGTTCCAAGGCAGGTGCTTCTGGTTATCACACCGGAGCTCGTTCTTGAGAGTATATATATTCCTGGCCTGACTTCACGGTGAGCTGTTTTCTCCTGACGATCCTCGGCAGCACCATGGAGTTTTCTTTTGTTTATTTCCCGTCTACTTCTTTCGGACAGAGGGACTATATATTATATCTTTTTTATATTCTGTTAGAATGCCCGTAGGACTTGTGACACTAGTTCCTGGCACACACGTAGTAGTTATTATGGATTACGGGTTGTATATATGTTGACTCACGCCTTCCTATGGTTGTTTTTTGTTTAAATAGGCAAATTATCCTCTCTTTTTTCTCATTAAATGTTTTAAGCTTTAAAACTTGGTATATGTCGAGATGTTTTAATCAGATAAGAATGAAACCTTAGAAATTGAGTGTTGTCTTGCCTGACCTCGCTGTTGGGCGCCATCACGACCTGAGTTAGGTTTTGGATCGTGACAATAGTATCAGTACAATCGACCACATGTACTGAGTAAGTGCCGAGCCTAACCTTGGCGAAGTAGTGACGAGGCTAGGACACGACAGTTAATACAACCTGTGCAATTCAGCAATAATCGGAGAATAATAACTGCAAAATAATCAACTAAGTACAAGGTAAGAAGGGGAACATGTTGGGGAAAGAGATATCAAATAACATAAATAACGGAATAAGACAACAGTTTAAATATCAAGGCAACAACAGGGAATAATAACACAGATTAAACAAGTGCACGGCATCACCCTTCGTGCTTTTACTCTCATCCTCTCCAAAACAAGTGCACGGCATCACCCTTCGTGCTTTTACTCTCGTCCTCACCAAAACAAGTTCACAGAATCACCCTTCGTGCTTTTAATATCATAACACGGCACGACATTATCCTTCGTGCTTTTAATATCATAACATGGCACGGCATCACCCTTCGTGCGTTTACACTCTCATCCTCACAATGAATAATACACGATATCACCCTTCGTGCTTTACACTCTTTCTCACCCAAACAATATCAAGAACAATAGTTTGGAAAGGAAGAAATCAACAACACCATGACAATAAATCACAACATCCCGGTAAGGGAACAACAGTAGAAATATAACCGTCCCGGCAAGAGACACAGCTATAACCAATCTCACTCAAGTACATAACTTAACAAGATATTCCTCAATCGAAACAAATACTCAACAGTATTCACAATAATGAACTTCCGTCAATTGAGCAACCATCAAAGTGAAACTCAAGCTATAACACAGTAAATATCAATGAAAATCACGTAATTCATATTATCCGACTCACGGGCATGCTTGACACAACATATAGGTATTCGTCACCTCACTTATACGTTGAACATGGAATAAACACATAGTAAATAAGACTCAATACTTATTCCCTCAAGCTAAGGTGTGATGAACCAAGGGGTCATTTTATGAAGTTAGACTCCGTTCTAGGCTTAACAGCCCTAAAAGGTTAATTTTAAATACCTCGATTTGTGTGCGCAGTCCGAGCGTGAAACCGGAAAGCTTTTATGTGAAAATATAAGAAATAATAACTTTTAGAATTAAAAATTTTGTTTTAGTTGACTTGAGTTAACATTTTGAGTAAACGGACTCAGATATGTGTTTCGATAATCCCGGGAGGTCCGCAGTAAAGAAATGAATTAATATTTGAAACCGTTGGTATCGGGCCCGTATTTTGGTTCCAGAGCTCGATACAAGTTTGTTATGATATTTAATCCTTGTCTGCGAATTTTGATGAGAATCGGAATTTATTTGACGTGATTCGGACGTCCGGTTGAGAAATAGTGAAATTGAAGTGTTCTTGAGAAAAATGATGAGTTTTGAGGTTTAATTCATAGTTTTACATGTTATTTTCATGATTTGATCGCACGAGCAAGTCCGTATGATATTCTTAGACTTGCGTGCATGTTTGGTTTAGAGTCTCGAGGGCTCGGGTGAGTTTCGAATATGTTTGAGTTGTGTTACGCTCGTTCTTTCTTATGCTTCGACGCCATTGCTTCAAGCATAAATGATATCATATTGAACAAATGATCTCCTATTTCTTATTTGAATGAAATATTAGATCTGTATCGTAATTACGGACCCGTAACAAAAAGAATCATGGAATTTGGACATCGTATGAAAATTTTATGGGTATTTTATTAAGATTGCCAGATTTTTTCCAGGTTAATTACGAAATTGCCACTGACAGCGTATTAAAAATCTGCACTATTTGCAAATATTAAAATCTACACATCTCCTTCATTATAAGGTCAAATTGAGTGATTCAAAAGTCTAACTTGATTAGAATTTCACAAGGAATCCATTGGAGACATAAAACGAGGCAGAATAGCCGGCAGAAAAATATATATAAAACGGGCAGACTTCTTCTTCTTCAAATTTTCGAACCCCACAGCCCTAGGAACGAATTTCTTCACCAAATATCATCCCCAAGTCATATATTCGAGCAAGATTCTAAAGGAAAGGTTGTAATTGAGCAGTGAGTGGCTTGCGAAATTGGGGTAAGTGTTTGGTCTAACTTTGACTTGAGGGAATAGGAATCCCCACTTGTTTGCTATGTGAAATGCATGGGCGTGGTGTATAGGTGAGGTGACAAGTATCTATACACCACCCAATTTGCCTGAAGCTGACGAGCTATACTGTTTTCTATTTGAAATTGTGGAAATAAAAGTATTGTGAAAGGCTTGGCCTGAATTGTGAAAATTATGAATAAATTGATATGTTATGTCTGGTGGGAGCGGGTTGCACGCCACAACAAGGAGTAATAAGGGTGGACATGTGGGATCGGGTTGCACAACACAACAGGAGTAATAAGGGTGATATATTTAGGGAGGAGCAATAAGGGTGGTTAGGTGGGAGCGGGTTGCACGCCGCAACAAGGAGCGATAAGGGAGGACATTTATATTTTTTTTACTGATTTTCAAAGAAAAACAAAGATTTGAAAACTTACTAGTTTATATTACTATTTTTCATATTTTGGCACTAGTTTTATTTAAAGTTAAAGTTTGGAAATTTGGAAACTTATTTGAGAATTGGTTATGGCTGAGGCCTGGAAAAGGCGGCTGAATTATTTCATTGTTGTTGCAATACTTAATTATTTGTTTAGATTTCCTTCCTGCTTTATATTTATGGTCTCAGTTATACTTTATTGTTCATGTAGAATTGTTTTATTGCGTTATTGTATATATTATTTTACAGGTTATATGTTGTTAATGCCCTGCCGTAGCCTCGTCACTACTTCGTCGAGGTTAGGCTCGGCACTTACTCAGTACATGGGGTCAGTTGTACTGATACTACACTCTGCACTTGTCACGACCCAAAACCGGTCCAGGTCATGATGGCGCCTAACGGCGAGGTTAGGCAAGCCGACGAACAATAATAACAATGAAAATGCGGAATAAAATAACAACATCGGGTAAGGCCGTAGAAACAAGTTGAACCACAGCTAGGCCCAATACATATACAACCCCGATAACTACAACAAGTGTGTGCCAGGACTAATGTCACAGTGTCAACGGGCGGCTACATAGATACAACAGCAGAAATACATATACAAAATATACAAGCCGCACTGGAACAAAAGACTGAGCAAAATGGAACTAGGAGGCTCCAGAGGTGCTGTCAAGAAAACGCCAAGAAGACAGCTCACCGTGTGGAGCGACGCCGCGATCAGTACCTATCAGCTGACGGACGAATAGACGAACCAGCCTCAATACCTGCACAGTCAAGTGCAAAAACAA
>ML266926.1:0-43666 GCA_005239495.1 Nicotiana undulata | reverse complement strand
GCGGGGGGGGGGGGGGAATAAGGGTTGTTGGAACCAAAAGGATTGAAATCCTTTATACGAAGAAAAAAAAAATAGAGAAACCTTCTATTCCTTGCACGAACAGAATCGCCAAACAGAGGCAGCAAATCCAGCGAAATATTTCACGCAGTCAACACGAAAATTTTAGGCTTCTTTACAAATATCTAGTTCTTGAACACAGGTATGTAAATATTTCCTATTCTTAACTATCCTACAATATAAGAATTGGATAGTAATTCCCTTCTTCCTATGTATAAACGGTAAATCCCATATTTAGGTGTGAAACTTTAAAATTAATTAAAATGCACTGGGTTTTATAGAATCGATTATGTGATGGGTATAAATTGGACTGGGGCCTACGTATTGGCTCGAAGAGTTTTGAGGTGAGTTGATATACCCCTTTATTAAAGTGGTTTAACTCACAAAAGCACGCATACAAGGTGTTTGATGAATTGCATCAAAGAGCTAATATATACTTAATTGGAGTGAGTAAGTATCTATTAGCTTAGAATTATTTTCTAGCTAAAGTTTATATGATTATTTTGATATATGTTCATAAATTTTCAGACTTTTATGTTATTTTTATATGCCATTTTCATGTTGAAAATTCATGAAGAAGCAAGAATCTTCAGAAATAATTTTGAATGTTTATTTCATTTTTGTGCCATAACATTTAAGGATTCCAGAATAAGCATGTTTGAAAGATTTAGACTTGAAAAGTCACAAGAAGAAGTTTTAGAAAGAAAGAATTTTGGTAGTATCCTCTATTCTGAGAAGGGGTCATTGTCCAGGCCGAGGGTTCTGACCAAGGCGTTGACTTCCTGAAACTACTTGTGCCAAAGTAGGGAGCACACGAGTCGAGAGTCTTGTTGCTGAGAATTTGCCTAGCCAAGCTAAGGTATGTTACATGAGTACTAACAACCATTAAGCGAGTGGTACCTCGTGGATTGGGCCTATTCGATCAGGTTGGGATTGAACCCTTGCCGATCACACGGTGACTAAGACAGAAATAAGTCAACATAGTTGGAACTTTCGAAGTACGAAGTGAAGTATTTTTTTTTTTAAAAGAATTTCTTTTTGAATATTCATAAAGTGCTATTATGCAATTATTTTAGAATTCTTCTTAGAAGCTTTATGTTTCCCATGCATTTAGAATCTTTGCTCGTAATGTATATTTTATTAAAGTTTCGTCCCCTGTCGTTGAGACTCGTTGAGTATAATGGATGGTACTGACGTTCTCTTTTGGGAACCTACGTTGGTGTGCGGTAAAACGTAGGAACCGGTTTTGTAGGCGAACAGGCTACGGGTTAGGACTTCCCTCACTTACAGTACTATTGGTAAGCTTTGCTTTTGTTCGTGGAGTATTCCTTAGAGTCATCTTTATTTAGTTATTTATTTGTTTACTTAGAGAACTGGCCAGGAAATCTCATATCCTGAGAAGTGCGTCCGTTTATCAGTAGAGGCTTCATAAACATAGTCGGTGGGTTAAAATTCAGATGTTTTTTATAATAACTTAGCAGTATTGCAGTAGTTACTACGAATAAAGTTTTGGAGTTGATTTATTTTAAATATTTACATTAATAAAAAGAATTTGGTTAAAGTATTGTCTTGTTGCATATAAAGTTTGAAGTTATAAAATATTTGATAAGCACGGATGGTTTGCTCGGTCATGTTTAGTGATCGGGTGTCGGTCACGGCTAGTTCAGAAAATGGGTCGTGACAGACATCATAGTTCATAACAGTTTAATAGCCAAACACTCTAAGTGTATCTTTAGAGTATTTAAACTGGAGTATTTGGGCATTTCGTCTCTAGTGAAGGGGTTTCTACAGATCCTAAGAAGATCACTGCAGTTCAACAATGGCCGACCCCTACTACAATCAAACAGCTAAGGGGCTTCCTAGGTCTTACATGTTATTACAGGAAGTTCATCAAAAGTTATGGTCTTATTAGTCGACCATTAACTGAGCTCTTAAGGAAGGACAACGTCGAGTGATCTGAAGCTGCTGATCGAGCCTTTGATGCACTAAAGTTGGCTCTCGCAACTGCACATGTTCTAGCTTTGCCTGATTATTCTATTCCCTTTGTGGTTGAGACAGATGCTAGTGGTACTGGCATTGGGTCCGTTTTGATGCAACATGGTCATCTTATAGCCTTCATTAGTAAGGGATTGGATCCTAGACATGTTGCCCTGTTAGTCTATGAAAGAGAAATGCTTGCACTAGTTTTTTGATATCACTAAATGGTCTCATTACCTTCTTGGCCAACACTTTATTGTGAAGACTGACCAAAATGCCTTGAAGTACTTATTGGAGAAAAAGTTACATATTGATTCAAAACTTAGATTGTTAGCTAAGTTACTTCTTTTTTTACTTTGAAATCCAATACAAGAAAGGGAGGGAGAATGTTGTTGCAGATTCACTCTCAAGGGTGGATAGTGGTGAATTGATGGCCTTAATGGTATCCTCTGTTCAAGCTAGCTTATGGAAAGATATCACACCCAGCTGGGATGCTAACCCTGAGCTTAAGGGCCTTATTGCTTCTCTAGCACAGTCACCTCAGAAACACTGCACTTGGATCAATGCTCAAATAAGAAGAAAAGGGAAGCTTGTAATGGGCATGATGAAGTTCTAAGGAAGAAAATCTTAACTATATGGTATTCCACTCCCTCTAGTGGCGACTCTGGTGTTGATGCTACTACCATGAAGGTGATGGCCTACTTCTATTGGAAGGGAATCAGAAAGGACATCTTGGATTTTATCCATAACTGTAATATTTGCTAGAGGAACAAATATGATTCTTCTTCCTACCATAGGTTTCTGCAACCATTGCCAATACCTACTACACCTTAGACTGACATTAATATGGACTTCATAGAGGGATTTCCTATATCTAAAGACAAGACTGTAATTTGGGTGATTGTTTACAGGCTCACTAAGTATGGACATTTTGCTGCCCTTGCTCACGCTTACACTACTCAAACTCTTGCACCTGTGTTCATGGACACCATCTTTAAACTTCATGGATTTCCAGCTTCCATTACAAGTGATAGGGATCCTATCTTCATCATCTTCTTTTGGAAGGAATTTTTATCAGTTCAGGGAGTCACCTTACAGACTTCAACAACCTATCATCCACAGACTGATGGTTGTTTACCTTGAAAATGGTAATTACAATTAAATTTGATTTTGTGGTTCTAAGAATACGTGATTTATTTTAATACTATTTGTTAAGCGATAGATGCTAAGTGTGAGTTAGGAGAATGAAATAAGAGTAAAGGATAATGGGTTAAGCAAACCGAGCAGTGACGAGATCGAGGTCTCGAGTCTGCCTAAGTCGGGCCTCGAGGTCGAGCTAATGTGCATGACTGAGGATAGTCGACGAAGAACTAACAGTTCTAAGGGCCTCAAAGATGGCTATTTATGATCAATGATGAATAATAAATAAAGAACAATCAATGAAACACAATAAGTGTAAGCAATAAATCAATACATAGGCAATAAAGTGTGTTTGAGTTAGAGAGCAGAGAATGTTCTTTTTCATTGTATTGAATATCTTGTATGTTACAAAATGACAAGGGACCCCTTCATATAGGAGGGAGAATACCAACATAGTACATATGCATTTATTACAAAGATATGCAGCCGGTACAGCTGTTTAATGTCACGGTACGGACTTGTACTATATTTGTAGACCTGGTCAGCTCTAACCACGTGCCACTTAGGAATTTTCCGCTTGTCCATGATGGCCACCGAATTTCTCGGGCATAGGGAATCCACGATGTGCTCTATCGGGGTCGAACCTTGAGCTGTACCTCGAGCCTTCTGAAGATGGGCTACGAAATTCCATAATGATCATAAAATCGGACTCTCTGATTTTAGCCATATACATATATTCCCCATGTTTCTTAGAGTGAAATGATAAGAAACGGTCTTGAATTCATGCCTCTTCGATACTCCCATCATGACGTCAGCCCCGTTAGAGTATTAAATGACATGACTCAAAGGCTACGTAGAGGTCACTGTCAGCACGATTATCGAGCAGCCCACGAACCATTTTTGGTTTGACTTTTTCGCTTCTCAAACGTTGCCCAAACGGCTTCTATAAACACCTCAATTGTTTGTCATTCATACTTTTACAACATCTTCAAGTTTTTAGAGCTAAGTTCACCATTTTCTGCATTCATCTTCTCTCTGTGCTTGCTTCTTCATCTTCTTTCTTAGAAACTTTGTTATAGTTATGGAAAAAACCTCCAAAACGGTACCTCAGAAAGAGGGCACCACTTCTTCATCTCGCCCTTCCAAGGGCAAATCAAAAACACCTCCAAGTATCGATCAATGTATTCCTGGTCCCTTCGATACAATCTCTGATTTTATCATCGATTAACCCCCTTCTACACCAGGATGGTGTGAGCCCATGTCTCAGTACATCAGTGTGGTGACCGATACGAAGAAAGTGAAGATAGACTGCCGTTGGGGGGAGGCAGTGCAAGTAGAGATCCCCAAAGCTGAGGAAAGCATGGTCACATACAAAGATGGCTTCCTCAGCGTACATACATACCCTTTTACTTTAGGACCCGTAGATTCTTCTTCCCCACCGATAGATTTGGTGATCCTTGACTTTTGTCGTTAGTACCGAGTGACACTCAGTCAGATCTATCCTTCTTTCTGGAGGATTGTTCATATGCTTTGATATTTCTCCAACCGGGTCGAGGGAATGAAATTCACCCTCGATCACTTGATCATATTGTACCGCCCTCGTCTCTTCCTAGGGGGTTTAATCAAGCTACATTATCGATCTGCCAAGACATTCTTTGCGAGCATCGATGAGGACAAAGATCGGGGATGGATGAGTCAGTTTGTCAGAGTAAGAACCTCGGACATTATCCCTGCTGATAGGATGACATTACCGGAGGAATGGAACATGAAGCGTAAGTATCCCTACATCGAGCACATTTTATCGCCCCTTCTTCTTCTTATGATTTGATTTTCTTTTGATTATGTAGCCGCCATTTGGTTCCCTGGTGTGCTGACCCAAGGGGTCATTTTATGAATTTAGACTCCCTTATAGGCTTAATATTCATTAAGAAATTAATTCTAAATACCTCGATTTGCGTGCGCAGTCCGGGCCTGAAACCGAAAAGCTTTTATGTGAAAATATGAGAAATAGTAATTTCTAGATTTAAAATTTAATTATAGTTGACTTTGGTCAACATTTTGAGTAAACGGATCCGGATCGGTGTTCTGATGATCCCGGGAGGTCCGCAGTAAAATATGGGACTTGGGAGTATGCCCAAAAATGAATTCCGAGGTCCCAAGCTTTAGAAATTAATTTTTGAAAGAAATTGTTTTCCTGAAATATTTACGAAATAAAGAAAAGAATTAACATTTGAAACCATTGGTATTGGGCCCGTATTTTGGTTCCGGAGCCCGATACAAATTTGTTATAGTATTTAAAGGTTTACTGTGAAATTTGGTGAAAAACGGAGTTTATTTGACGTGATTCGGACAACCGGTTGAGAAATAATGAACTTTAAGTGTTCTTGAAAAAAATGATGAGTTTTGAGCTTTAATTCATATCTTTACATGTTATTTTCATGATTTGATCGCACGAGCAAGTTTGTATGATGGTTTTTGACTTGCGTGCATATTTGGTTTAGATCCCCGAGTTTTCGGGTGAGTTTCGGATAGGCCATAGGATGTTTTGAACATGTAAAATGTTGTTGTAAATGTCTGTTCTGGTGCAGTGATCTTTTGTGCTATGCGATCGCACAACAACATACGCGATCGCATAGAGTGAATTCTGGGGGTCCACCGTTTTAGCTATGCGAACGCACAGGGTAATTGGACCTGGGGGGAACCCAATACCCTATGCGAACGCACCCCCCTGTACGCGATCGCGTCCATTTGCCCACTACACTGTGCGAATGCGACAGGCCCTATGCGAACGCATAGAAGCCTGCCCAGCTATATAAATACCCCTTATAAAAACGGGCAGAACCTTTCTTTTTCATATTTTCGAACCCCACAGCCCTAAGAAGGAATTTCTTCATCAAAGTTCATCCCCAAGTTATTGGTAATCAATTATAAACTTTACTCTTTCAATTACCCAATGTTTTTCATCACTTTTAAATCAAAAACTAGGAATTTTCATGGTAAAAATTGAGGGTTTGGGTAGAATTAGAGAATTTTGTAAAAATCGAATCTTTACCTCGAATTGAGGTTGGATATCGAAACTAATTGTATATTCGGGTTCGTGGGTGAATGGATAAACGTAATTTTGCCCGAACCCCGAGTTTAGACCAAGCAGGCTCGGGGTCGGGTTTTCACTTTTTTTTATAGAAAACTTAGGAAAAATTATGATTTTCAATAAAGTTAGTTCCTTTAGCCTTAATTAATTATATTAAAGTTAATTATGATTATATTAGAGTGTATTGGAGGTGAATTCAAAGGGAAAACTATAATTGAACAGTGAGTGGCCTGCAAAATTGAGGTAAGTGCTTGGTTTAACCTTGACTTGAGGGAATAGGAATCTCCAACTTATTTGCTATGTGAATTTGCATGTGTGTGGTGTATAGGTGAGGTGACGAGTATCTATGCACCACCAAATTGTCTGTTAAACATGATCCCTTCCCCGTTTCCAATTTAAATGATTCATGTCTTAATTATTCTATGTTCATTATTGTTTCTATGATTACTTGGCTTTGTTACTTTGTTGTTAAGTCCTGTTGTAATTATTTTGGAAGAGTATTGGTTGTTTTCTTGGTTTCCTTGTGGTACATAAAGGTTGAGCAGTGTGACATTGTTTTACGAGATTCACATTTATGTTCCTGTTGGTTTCATGGTTGAGATGATATTGATGAAGTTTATGAGAAAATACAGTTTGTTTTTTATAAGTGTTGAGACAAAAGTATTGTGAAAGGCTTGGCCTGAATTGTGAAAAAACAATTGTAAACTGATATGATATGTCTGGTGGGAGCGGGTTGCACGCCGCAACAAGGAATGATAAGGGTGGACAGGTGGGATCGGGTTGCACACTGCAACAGGAGCAATAAGGGTGATATATATTTAAGGAGGAGCAATAAGGGTGGACAAGTAGGAGCGGGTTGCACGCCGCAACAAGGTGCAATAAGGGAGGACACTTAGATTTTACTGATTTTCAAAGAAAACAAAGATTTAAAAAACTTACTGCTTTACTTTACTATTTTTCATACTTTGCATTACTATTAGTTTAAAGTCAAAGTTTGGAAATTTGGAAACTTACGGGAGAATTGGTTATAGATGAGACCTGGAAAAGGTGACTTAGTTATTTTAATTGTTGCTATAGTTATTATTTATTTGTTTTAGATTTTCTTCTTGCTTCAATTATTATTGTTCACAGGTTATATTGTTAATGCCCCGCCGTAGCCTCGTCACTACTTCGTCGAGGTTAGGCTCGGCACTTACTCAGTACATGGGGTCGGTTGTACGGATACTACACTCTGTATTCTTTTGTACAGATCCAGGTACCGGCCAACAGTAGAGATATTTAAAGCAGTTATCTATTTTCCGGAGACACGAGGTATATATGTCGGCGTTCGCAGATCCCGAGAGTCTTCTCTTAGTTCGTAGAGACTGTTTTATATTTTTCTCAAAACAGTTATATTATTTCTTTTAGCCCATTATGTGTAGTAATCTTAGAAGTTCGTGAATTATGACACCAGACCCTGGGGGTAGTCTTAGAGTTATTTATATAATTAGTTCGTGGTTCGGTTTATTTATTAGTTTATTATTTTATTTATGTAGTCAAATCATTGGAAATCATTAGATTTAATTTACTTTAAATTTGTCTTATTGTGTTTAAGTAAATAATTGATGCAAAGTAGTTAATCGAACTCTAACATTGGCTTGCCTAGCGAGTGTGATGTTAGGCGCCATCATGATCCCTAAGGTTGGGAATTTGGGTCGTGACACCCGGTGTGGTCCAGAACCTTCCGGGATGGATCAAACTATTAGACTCTCTTTTTCCATATAGCAAGCGCGTTTGGCATGATTTGGCCAAAAACGTGGTGGCAGGCCAAGAACCACGGTATGCTTTTGTTGTTGTCGTTACTAAATTTCTTATGAGTATTATTTGTGGCGGTAAGATTAATGCATCATTCCTATGCAGGACTCGGGGAAGGCGTGTCGATGAGACATCCTCCTCCTAGTGAAGAAGAAGCTTCGAAACCCGTCAAGGGTAAGAAGAGGAAGAAGGAGACGTCGACAAAGTCTCCAAAATCAAAGAAACCCAAGGTCCACAAGCCTAAGACCGATGCCACGGTCTTGACTTTGACTGCTGTGACAAGTCTTCGTACTGAAGATGAAGATGATGACTGTCTCCCTTTGGTACAAAGGGTACGACGGAGTGCTGATGCTCCAAAAATTATGAAGCAGAGCACTGCCGAGTCGAGAGTGGCCGATGTAGACCAACCTTGTGCCGATGAGACCCTTGAAGAAGGCTTGGATGCAGTCCCCGAGTCACTTGTTGGACATGGTACAGTCTGTGCTGGTGAGTTCGGAGAGCCGAATTCTGCAATCTTTCGAGAAGAAGCCCCGATAGAAGTTGATGTCGTGGGCAATTTTCAATCGG
The DNA here is from genome assembly GCA_005239495.1 of Nicotiana undulata. Taxonomy (NCBI): domain Eukaryota; kingdom Viridiplantae; phylum Streptophyta; class Magnoliopsida; order Solanales; family Solanaceae; genus Nicotiana; species Nicotiana undulata. The sequence goes on along the minus strand of ML266926.1, from coordinate 35,040 downwards.
GGCCGTCATTTTTTCCAGGGGAGATAAGGGATGCCCAAAGCAGGGGTGCTGCCGATGTGGGTATCTCTCGGGTAGAGGATGACACATTCAGAGATATTTTGAAGTCGTTGAAGAGGAGACCGATCTCAATGCCTCTGTTTCTCTCGTGGTGGCCGAGAGGCTTCAAAAGCAGGTGATCTTCTTGATATACTATCTGTGTTTCAAATTTTATTCTTGCTTCTCTAACTTTCTTCCTTTGTTTTGTAGGTCAAGCAGTTGTATGACCAAGATTTCTCCAAGCTACATGATGATCTTACTTTCCGTGAGGAGGAGCTTGAGAAGCTCACCTCGGAGCTGAATGAATCGATGACTTCCTTTGCCCGAAAGGAAGAGGAGTTGAATGAGCTTCGGGAAAGTCTGGAGGGAGTGCACCAGGAACGGACTAGATTCGCCGAGCAGGTAACATGGCATTCATGAGTTCATCTTGTTCTTCTCATAAGTTGGTGCTCACTATCTTGATTCATCTTTGCAGATTGAGCAAAAGAATGCCCTGGTGGGGCAACTTCAGGAAGATGTCGCAACCAAGGATGCTGAGATCCTCGAGTTGAAGCGGCAGAATGAGGTTGTGGCCTTGGAGAAATACTTTTTGCGAGGAGAGTTGGCCTCGACACAGGGTCTTCTTCGAAGTGCTCAGGAGGAAGCCACTGCATTATCTACGGCTAAGTCTGAGGCCAATGAGTATGTGTCCTCATACAAAAGAGATGTTGTCGCTGCAAATGATTGAGCCAGAGTGATATCCGAGAAGGCCGAGCTGAAGCTGGATCGGGCAGTTGATCATTCTCGTTTACAAGCTAGGAGGAAGGCCTTCGAGGAAGCGAGCGCCAAAAGTGCCGATCTCTCTACTGAGATTGAGAAATCAAGGACCTTAGAAGAAGAATCAGCACTTTCAACTTCTTCGAACGAGGGCTCTGGTAGCGACTCAAATAGTAGTGAAGGCGAAGAATAGACTTGCTTCATTATTTTTGTTGTCTTCTTTCTTTCTTCCTTTCTTTTTGTATATGGGCTCCTCGGGGGAGCTTTTAAAGATACCTTCGTAAATGTATTTTTGGGAATGCGAAAGGACTCTTTTGTTTCAAGTCTTCAAATTTTTCCCTTCAGTGTTAAAGTAAAGTTATTTTTTGAGTTTTGGTGTCGGCTATTTAGAGCCCATACTTAGAGTAATAGAGATCCTCGAGATCGGTAACCATCTCGAGGCTAGATAGATATGTAGATCTTGATAGCTCTTCTAGATCCCATACTTGTAGTAATAGAGATCCTCGAGATCGGGAACCATCTCAAGGTTAGATTGATAACGATATCTCTTCAGAGCTCACAATGATAGTAATAGAGATCCTCGATATCGGGCACCATCTCGAGGCTAGATTGATATCGATAGCTCTTCAGAGCCCAAAATTATAGTAATAGAGATCCTAGAGATCGGGCACCATCTCGAGGCTAGATTGACACGGGGATTTTGATCCCTCAAACGCTGTATGACAGCGTCATTCATTTGACATGACCGAAGTGACCGAAGTGACCGAGGTGGTCCCGCCGGTACACTTCCCCAAAAGTGATAATGGCCTAGTCAGAATTAATTGGCCTTCAGAGTAGGCGAACAATCGCTGCTTGCTCTATTTATGTGCTTGCTTTCCTCTCATTTGAGTACTTTGCTAGTTTGAACAACTATCCTTTTTATAGAGCTTTTCTTCCTTGCATCAGTTCTTCCACCGTTTTAATTCAAAACTTTCGCATAAGTTTTCATCGCCTTCTTCTTGTTTCACCATAATTATGGTTGTCATGCCCAAATCCATTCACCAAGAAGAGGATAGTTCTGCCTCTGCTTCCCGTTCAGTCGGTGGTACACCGCCGGCGTCCGGTGAGCTAACTTCAAGATGCTTTGTCTCGAGGAGGGACTTTACGTTAGAGAGACCTCCTAATGTTCAGGGCCATCGGGACCATAGATCGAGGTTCATCCCATCAATAGGAGAGAAACACATCGAAGTAGTGAGGAGAGACTGCAGATAAGGAGAAAGGGTGGTACTGTAGGTACCTTCCTTGGAAGAGAACATCATGGCTCATGTAGAGGGGTTTTTGAACGTATACACGTACCCCTTTACGTTGGATCCTCTCGATAGAGTTGTGCTCGATTTTTGTAGAAGATATCGGGTTACCCTGGCACAGGTTCACCCGTCGTTTTGGAGGATAGTGCTGATGATAAGGTTCTTTGCGGAGAAAGTCGGGCTCGAGTTCACCCTCAGCTATCTCATCAGGTTGTATCGGCCCTTGCATTACTGAGTCCTGATCACTTTACGACATCAATCCACCAGGCCCTTTGTTGCCAGCGATGAAGCAGACGGGGACCGAGGGTAGATGAGTCGATTTGTCCGAGTGCGGACTATCAATATTATCCCCGCAGAGTTCCTGCCATTTCCTGAGAAATGGAATTTCACACGTAAGTGGTACACTTGTGTTTTTATCATTTTTGTTCATGGTGGAGGCAGACCCTGTAAAGATGTTTTCCTTTCCTTTTCTGCAGCAATCTCGTGGTTGACATACGAGGTCCTCGACCTGGCAGATTGGACTCAGAAACTGGAAGCTTGCTCGACTTACGACGAGCATAAGTGGCGAGATCTGTCCAAGGGTAGATGGGAGGCAAAACACCACGGTATGTGTTGTGTGGTTTGTTTTCTTGAAAGGTACTTTCTTTTATGTGTATTAACTCCACCACCGCTGGCATTGGAGAATTTTCTAATATGAGACAGTGCCCCCTTGGAGAGGAGGAATAATCGTCGGCTTTAGGGATGAGGAATGATAATAAACGGAAGGAATCCTCGAAGGACGAGGGTGCTCATAGCGAGGCAAGGCCTTCCTGGAGGCTCAAAGAAGATGTATCAGTTGAGCCTGCAGCACCCGATGCTTCTAGCCTCGGAAAAATGGTTCCTCTTTTGCCACCGCCTTCCTCCCCCGTCGAAGGTACTTCGAGGGAAAAGGATCGTTTGTCGCAATATTCTTCTCCCACCGCAGTTACTTCGAGGGATAAGGATCTTTTATCGTTGTCTTCTCCTCCCGTCGAAGCTACTTCGAGGGATAGGGATTTTTTGTTGCTGTCTTCCCCTCCCTTCAGAGGTACTTCGAGAGATGTTCGGGGCCACGGGGCGCCTAAACCAAGCGGGGTCTCGAAGATCATATTCCCACCGAGAGCGGTTCAAATGGGACCGGTGAGACCAGGCCAATAGATGCATGCTCAACTTTTGAGGAGGCTCAGCGTCTCTATTCCGTGGTGAGTTTTGGTTGACTTTGTTGGTTTTTCAGCTTTGTATTTTCATCTTTTGAACTGAAGCTTCTTTTCATAGGATTTTGTCAAGCTCAATCCCGAGTTGCTCTGTTGTGAAGCCAGGTTGCGGAAAGCCTTGGATGGGGAGAAATCCCTCAGGATTCTATGTGATAAAAGAGCAAAGTAATTGATACACCTTCGCTATGAAATGAATCGAAACCAGAACTACGAAGGCCGCCTCGAGAGAAAGGTATCCTTTGTTTTGAGGGAATGCATGTTTCCTCTCCTATATTTGGAGATTAATGTTTCTACATTTCAGTTGCTGAGAAAGACGGAGGACCTGGAATGCCTTTGGGGAAAAGTTGGCCAGGCTCACCTTGAATGCAATTAGTTGAAGGCACAGGTAGAGGCTTATGTTGCGGCCAAAAAGAATATTTTGGCCAAGTCTTCTTCCCTCGAGGTGCAACTTCGGAATGATCATGAAAACAACTCGGTGCAGAAGAGCGGGATTGTAAGGCTCGAGTCTGATCTTTTGAAGATGAAGGTCGAGGTCGTGGACGCTCGGGCTGAAGCTAAAGAGATTCAAGCTAAGGCTGATAAGAAAGTGGTAGTCTACTTAAAAGACGTTGTTGATGCTCGTGCTGAGCTGAGAAGGGCTTCTGATCGAGAGAGTAGAAGTAATGAATATGCCTGATGCAGATCCCGGAGGGAAACCCTCGACGAGATCCACGCTAGGGGCTTCGATATCTCATAAGATATAGAGCAAGCCAAGGCGGATGAATACGACACTAAGTTCCTCGTTTCTGATTCCGAAAACAATAAGGAAGAGGCCGACTGAGCCGCAGTCCTTGAGGGGAAAATAGAATAGGCTTTTCCTTTCCCTTTATGTGTATAGGTCTCTTAGAGAGCATTGTAAATTAATCCTTGTATTATTTCACATATATATGTAAAGAAACCTTTCGATTTTCTCCTTTCATGAATTTCCATTTGCTTGTGTATGTCTTTATTTTGTTTTGAATTTTGACGTTTGTTAATGATCAACCAGATGAATCAGACTTCGGGGTAAAAACCCTTAGGTTTACAAATAGGCCCTGAGGCTTGTTAGGCTGGCCCATAGGCTCTTACACATTTGCCTTTGGGCATTTGTTTGGGCTGGCCCGTATGCTCTTACACATTTGCCTTTGGGCATTTGTTTGGGCTGGCCCGTATGCTCTTACGCATTGGCCCTTAGGCGCTTTTTAGTTAACTGTTTAGAGCTCAGTCATCGAGTCAGGTTTCGACTCGAGCTCATCGACCTTTAGGTTTTTGAATTGTCCTTGAGGCTCTTCAAAGCTAGCTCTTAGGCTCTTACGCGTTGGGTCGATACGACCTCAAATCGGCCATGAGGCTCTTTTGAGTTGTCTCTTAAGCTCTTACGCATTGGGTCGGTATGAACTCTAGTATGGCTATATTTTTCCTTCGTTAAAGATTTTTTGAAGTTTTTGTGTTCGTCCGACTCTTTGACAGTTCAATAAGTACCTCGATTGTGAGTCATTATGTGACGATAAATGAGCACCTCGGGAGGTTTCGCTCGATGGCTAAATTGTTTCGAAGCCTTTTCATTGTTTGGAGCTGACATAATCGAAGCTCTTTTTCTTATGCCGAGGGTAGCCCGATTAACCTGTTCTTTTCGAAGTATTTTTGAAGTAATTGAAGGCCTGTGGTTTTATGGCGATGGTCGGGCGTCCCCGAGTCGCGCTAGTTTGGCTGAAGCCTTATGAACGTAGTCATTGTGTTTGGCCGTAGCCTTTTAGTCCCCAAGTGAGGTAGCCTCGGCGTCTATATCGAGGGTATGCCTTTTTAGGTGTCTTACAAGTTTGAATATATAGCATTGGCTTTAATATCATCAGGATTATGCCTTTTTTAAGGTCTTACAAATTGGACATGCCTTCCTTGAGGTCTTACAGTTTTGATATTGCCTCTTGGAGGTCTTATAATCCATGCCTTGCTCGAGGTCTTATAGATTTGATATTGCCTCATGGAGGTCTTATGAGCTCGAGGTTTCCTTATGAAGGTCTTATAAGCTCGAGGTTGCCTCAGATATCTTACATTGTTGATAATGCCTCATGAAGGTCTTACATTGTTGGTAATCCCTCGTGGAGGTTTTGCATTTTTGATCATGCCCGGAGGTCTTACATATTTGGTGTTGCCACATGGAGGGCTTATATTGGTGATATTGCCTCATGGAGGGCTCTCCGGGTCGAGGTTGCCCGCTTGGGGTCTTATGGCCTCGTGTTTTTTATATCTAGATGGGGTGACAGTTGACGACAGTCCCCGAGACATCGAAAATTTTTGGCTCTGGAGCCATCCCTTGTAAACTTGATGTTGCCTCATTGAGGGCTTATGGGCTCGAAGTTTTCGGCCCGGAGGTCTTACGGCTTCGAGCTTTTGATGTCGGTTCCCGAGTGTCCAGGAGATTTCTGGACCTGGAGAAACGCAAATCTTTTCGACGGCACAAGATACTCCTTCGATTACTTGGTACAAATATACATGTTTTCGCCGTCGAGGGTTCGATTATTCTATGCGGACACGGTTCATTTGACTGTTTGGACCAATACATCATTTTCCTATCGAGACCCTCATAAGTAAAGTGCGTGTACTATCATTAGCATTGGAGTTGTGTGTTATAGCTTCTAAATTAATTACCAACTTGAAATTAATATATCAGTTCTTGGGACATGAAGCACTTCTAATGTACCAAGCATGTGTAGTTTGTAACTGGTAGGAAGTAATTAAGACAATTATTTTACGGACCTTTCTCTATCCTAACTGTTGAGATTTATACACCATTTTTAAAAATAGTTCCCCACTTATAAGTACATATCTTCACAAAGAGTTTTTTATGGAATTTGTCATACTACAATAGTGTTTTTCTATCGGGGGATAGCAACTAAATTTATCATCTTCATTATCATGGGTGGGGGAGATGGAAAATTCGAGGACGTTCATTACTGCTACACTCCAGCATGTTGGTACAACAGATTTTCTAGAGTTAGTTATCCTATATCATTCTTGCATCTCATATTTATTTCGATGCTATTTCACTTTGCTTCTTCCACTATTTGATAGTTCTCATATAGTTAATTAGTAATCCTCATATTTGTACCATAACACGTACATATATATGAAGGTTTTATCAAAATCTACATTATAGTATCATCCTACATGTATTTTCGTGTAACGAGCACCTAGAAGCTTAATTTGTTGCTCTTTGCAGATTTTGATCATTATCACATCAGTTATTTATAAACTTCTTTCTACATAGAGTTTTTAAACTTCTTGAAATATTCTTTATTTAAAATAACTTCTTAACTATCATATTGTTAAGCGAGATTAGACCAGAGACGCTAACTTAGATAAGAAAGAGCCTACTTTTGAAAAGAACTTTATCAAAAAGTGGGGAAAAAAATAAAGTGGCTTATAAGCAAACAATTACAGTGTTCCACTATTAGCTTAGGCCTTTAATTATTAAATTAGTACAAAGGTAAAATTTGGTAGAATTATCACTTTCCAATTGTCGATAAAAGATTTGGAGGGAGTCATGGATTAGATGAAAAGACTGTGTTAGAATTATATATATCACTAACATTATAGTAGCAAAACAAAGTTTAAGATTCTTATGTACTGGCATAAGAGGTATTCATCTCTTTAACTACTTTCACTGTTGTCTCTTTGATTTTCAATTTGTCTCTCATAAGCTATTATGATCTTCTACGAGTTATTACTTATATATAGTTTATTTATTTTAATGTAAACACGAATTATTTTCTTTTACTTCTTTGTGAAAAAGTGAGGTTCGAAGTTCGATTGTCCAAGTGAACTATAGTATTGTGCATGTGTGTAGCAATATTGCTTCAACTTCTCTAAACTGTGTAGGCTTGAGATATTCAAGAAGTCAAGCTTATTTTTCAAGCGTTTTCTAAAATTGTGTAAAAGTCATAGAAAGATTAATATTGTTCCGAGCAATATAAATATGTGTCTATACGTTGTGCTTCTCTGTACCAAAATACAATATGCATCAACATTTATCTCTTTATTGAGTTAGTTAAATAGAATCGTAATTTTCAGAAACTATATATCACCCAAATAAAATTTTTCATAACATTTATATGATTTTAAAAACTTTGTATTTAATGAACAGAAACTAGTAAATGAAGGTCAATCAATGAAATACAATAAGTGTAAGCAATAAATCAATAAAGAGGCAATAGAGTGTGTTTGAGTTAGGGAACAGAGAATGTTCTTGTTCCTTGTATTGAATATCATGTATGTTACAAAATGACAAGGGTCCCCTTTATATAGGAGAGGGAATCCCAACATAGTACATATGCATTTATTACAAAGATATGCAGCTGGTACAGCTATTTAATGTCACGGTACGGACTTGTACTATATTTGTAGACCTGGTCAGCTCTAACCACGTGCCTCTTGGAAATTTCGCGCTTGTCCATGATGGCCACCGAATTTCTTGGGCATAGGGAATCCACGATGTGCTCTATCGGGGTCGAACCTTGAGTTGTGCCTCGAGCCTTCTGAAGATGAGCTACGAAATGTCATAATGATCATAAAATCGGACTCTCCGATTTAGCTGTATACAATGGTCAGAGTGAGTTTCTCAATAGATGTTTGGAAACATACTTAAGATGATTCTGCACTGATTCTCCTACAGACTGGTGCTCATTCTTGTCATTGGCTGGGTGGTGGTATTCCAGTCCTCATTCTACTATTCAAACCACCCCTTTTGAAATCTTATATGGCTATCATCCTCCTCTACACCTACCTTACCTCCCAGGTGATTCCTCCATTGATGATGTTGAAGAGATTCTGTTGGTCAGGGAATTTAAACTTCGGTTGGCAAAATTCCATTTGTGCACCAGATTCCCACACTTCACCCTTGAGGAAAAGGATGTTGCTCATCGAGGGGGTACTAATTCACATATTTCAGCTGATACTGAGTTTAATGCCAGCTAAGATGCCATGTAGGCCAGCAGTTAGGTTCCTCGCTCAATTGTTGCTGCAATTTCAAATGAGTAATGCCGGAAAGCTTTATTTTCAGCTCTTTTGCATTTTATTTGAATTTCCTGTAATAGATATATAAATAGGAGAATTGTAAGTGGGATACATACCTTTTGAATGTTAAGGATTTCCCGATTTCTTCTTCTCCCTCTCCTATCTCTTTCTCTTATTCTCACTTTCACTCTTGTTACTGTTCCACTAGTCAATACATATCATTTGGTATCATAAATTTTACTTTGCTTCATAAAGAACGCTATCTTTTTTTGTTCATCGCTTTAAGAAGTAAATTGCCAAAATAGTCCTCAAAGAATGCTATTTGGTTCTTTTTCTGGTTTCAGTTTCCCAAAGCAAACGGTTGCAGATTCAGGAGTATCTACTAAGAATAACAGAATTTAAATAAATTGAATATAAAGATTGAAGACAGTTTAACATTTAAATAGAGTCTGAATTTGTTCCAAACCTGTTTGTTTAAAGATTTTATTCAAATTTTGGCAAAATTAAAATAAAATTCCAAATCTCTACACATGTTTTTCAAACTATTTCCTTTGAATTTTTTAATAATTACAAAAATTACCCCAAACTTTTATATTTAATAAAAAAGTGCACCACTTATTATGACTCAACTAATCCACCAGCTAGTTACTATCATTTTTTTTTAGATTGATGGACCTTGTAATATTATTGCAATTTGATGAATTGTCGTAGTTAGTGATTGTGTTATTAGCAGTTGATATTAAAATATCATGTTATGATTTTAGGATAGCGTGTTTTGTAGTTCATTATAAAAATGATAATTTTTTGCCAAACTTATCTATGGTGGTGAGGACTATGATTTGTGATAATGATAATAAATGGCATGGATGAAGGTTCTGCATATACAAGATTAGCAAGTTTGTTTGTTTGGTATTGTTGAGTATTTTTGATACTTCCTAGAACTTATGGATCTAAGTCACCTTTCATGTTTTTTTGTTTCAAAAAGGTGAAATATGTTTTGAAAATGATGTCCAAATGGATTTTTATCTTCAAACTAAACTTCACCCAATTAAATTTTTTAAAAATAAACGCTAACTAAGTCTTGGGACTAGTTTGGCATTTGGTGAATCTCAGATTATGTTTTTTCTAGGAAGGTATGAGTCTATTAGAGGTGTTGATGGGCTAACAAATCAACCAAGGCGAACATAAAGTAAACTTCATCTATTTTGATTTTTGGATTTTTGCCGTCTTTCATATTTTATAAATAATCATTGTGATGTCCATCGGATATTTCTCGAATTAAGAATAAAAATAAAAGTATTTAAATTAAATATAGCACGAGTTTCTATTTCAAAATAAGAAGAAACAATTGCTATTGTTGAAAGTTCTCTACCATTATTTTCACTTACAAATGCTAGAAAGACTTGAAAATTATTCTATCATTACCAAGGTTATTTTTTGTTAATATGGTGATAAAAAGAGAATTAGAAGCAAATGAATACCTTTCGAATTTAGGGACCTCACTGAAAGAGAAATAATTTGACATGTTGTGGGTCGGTATATAAAATAACACCAACTTCCCCTTCTTCTTCTTCTTCTATTTTTCTTCCACAGCCGACGTCGTACTATCGATCGTTGGAACGAACTAAGCCCTAAGCTATTCAATTGCAGGATTCTCGTCTCGAGTTCTATAAGGTAATTGTTAATTGTACCAATTGAGCTTCAATTAACGTTAAAGCTGTTAACGTCGGTTAATTAATCAAGATGATTTGCAGGTTGTTGAGAGGATGAAGAGGACAATGCCATGGAGTGATGAAGAGGACGATACATCTTCAGATGAATCCTCAACGCTTGATACTGATACTGAGGACAATCTGGGGTCCACCAAATTTGACCCTAAACTTAGTACTACTACTACTACTTCTTCTTCTTCTTCAAAATCCTCCAAAGATAAATCTTCTCAAGGTAACTTCTTTTTTCCTTCTTTTTTACCCCTTTCCGAAACCCTTGTATGTTTTTTTCATTTGCTTGAGAAGTTTAGTCCTTAAAACATAATTGTTATTCAAAGATTTTTCTGCTATTCGATAAAAAAAAGGTTTGCTTCTCAGTAAAATATGCTTATTAAAAACAAACTGCAGGTAACTATAGTTTATTCTGGTTTTGTAGAACATTATGTGTGGAATAAATCACCAAAGATCCCAGTTTGTTTGATATCCGTGAATTTGCATAGTCTGAAATACTACCCTAGGATCTTAATTCTTAAATAGAGCAATTTGAATTCTAGCCTAAACATAGTTCTGGTCCTATAACTTGTATAGGCAATTTAAATCGGTATGTAAGGGATACTGTTGTACCAAGGAATCATCTGTGACAGTAGGTGCAGAGTTAGTATGAATATACTATATTTTTAAAAGTAATCTCAGTATAGGACCCAAGGGTGTGGCCTAGCGGTCAATAAAGTGGATTGAGACTTCAGATGTGCGCGCAAGCTGTTTAGGACACCACGGTTATCCAAAAAAAAAATGTAATTTCAACATGTATTTAAAGTTCAAGCCGAAGGCAGTTGATGCTCCCACTACTGAAGGCTACATCTACCACTGTATAAATGACTTAGGAGTCTACCTTTGTTGTTGGACCTGCTTCACTCAGTTTTCATAGTATATCGTCCTGTATCCCAGCAAAGATTCAATTACTTGATGCATAACGATTCAACTTCGCCTATGTTTAGCTGAGTCCGCAAAGCGAAAGAGCAAAGGTGTGGACTTTGAAGCTCTAAGCCGCCATGGGTATAGAGGTGGATTGTCTGTCTTGAAAGTTCCACCACCCAAGGAGCCAGATCAGGAGCAGAATTGGTCTTGGTCAAAAGGGAAGGAAACTCGGGAAAAAGAGAAGGAAGAAACTTATCAGGAGCGCCAGAAGACGAGGGCTACACTTCAGGAAGCAGAGGAACTGGTTCATGCACGAACTCAGAAAGAGAGGAAAAACTTTTCTTTCTCGCAGAAAGAAAAGAGGAAGAGAGATCTTGGTCAGGCTAGCAGAGGGAAGAGCTATGTTGAAGAGGAAAAGAGGCTGCTTAGGGATAATGGCGTTTACTCTGGTTTTGATGCCTGATTCATCAGCTGTCCCTTCTTTTTTTAAGCATTTTTATCATGTAAAGCGTTGTGAAATTTGGCTATGACAATCGTGCACGTGCTATATCCAGAAATATTGTTGTCAACATGAAAATGAATGTATGATACTTCCATTGTCTTGCTAGACATTGCCATTGCTCGAGTATCAACAGAAAAATACAATCGAAGTTGATGGTCAATTATCCATCTGATACTCAATTTGGTACTTTCTAGTGGCTTAGCTTTTTTTTTTTTTTTTCTTGTTTAGTTCTGAAGTCCTAGGTTGTGCAAAAAGTGTTCATGTGTAGCTTTTTGTTTAGCGGGCTGTTGGAGTTGGGGAAGCGAAAGGGGAGAACATTGTGTAGCTTAAGGTATTCTTCAAATTTAACAATATCATTCCAAATTTAACATATTTTATGAAATCAAATTCTTTAAATTTGATACGGTATTTTCTGTCAAACAATCTTTCTAACAACTATTTTAATATTTCTCACACTACATAATCAAGTTAAGATTTTGATCTTCATGCTTAGTCAAATGGTATCACATAAAATGGAGCATCATTTTGTTTCACACAAACAGTAGCTTTCAGCTGTCATGGTGGACATCAATCAATAGGTAATTTTGGTTTTCATAGTTGGTTTATGGTTCTTGTTGGTAGTAAAATAGATAGAACAGTACATTCATTGAGAAACTACAGAGTACAAGTGCTCAAATCCTTGCAGGTTCCTAAAAACCTGAAATTTCATAAATCTTTTGAACACCCTGCGTACCACAAATATGTTACACCACTGACAAACAGCCTAGGTCGATCGGAGGACATTTTACTGCCTGACTCCAGTTAGGGCAGAAACCTCTTCTCAAATGTAGGCCGTCCAGTTTTACTAGAGATGGAAACAATCTTTCTTGTTTTTACCTATTTTGTTCTCCTCGGATTAAACAGTACGTCGGCTGGAGAGTGCATGGTGTATTTCTCTAATGGTATTCGGAGTAGTTCTGCAGCAACCTCCTACTAGGGATGCTCCTGCCTCACACCATTTATTAACATAAGGAACAAAATCTTCATCTGCTATCCCAGTATTACGCTGCAACATAGAGGAAAGAATATCAGGAGGACAAATCTGAAGTAATTACAGCATACATATTAGTAAAAACATCCAAAAACCATACGGCTATACAGCTTATGATCAATATTTCTTCTGGATTGAATGAACTGCATACAGCACAAAAAGTCCTCTAGAAATTCGTGGTTGTATTAAGCCCAAGGGCCTAAACTGTTTTTTTTTTTTCAATGAAAACAAATGAAGCTGAAGTGGCTCTTCCCTAGTTATTTCGTGAACAGAACTTTCAGTTTTAGTTTCATTTTACTTCTTGAAGATTCAGATTCAGATTTCTTTGCTGTATTGAAACATCTTTCTTCTTCTTTTGCGCTTCAGACAGCACCTTTAAGCTACCTAAATAAGAAAATGGAAATTTTTTGCATTGATGCTTGAATTTTTTTTAAAACACATTAATGCTTGAATATTGAGAGTAACAGAAGTTGTAGGCCATAATATCATCAACTAACAAGTGTAGAGTCCAAAGGTGAAGATGAAAATGGTGTTTTTCAAGGATATTGCCCTCAAATAACTCAACATTCACAATAAAGAGAAAGAAACTCATCAAGGTTTATGGGTCTCTGCTCCATGTTTTCTACAAGAAAGGAGATGATATAGTTTCTTTGCTACAAACCACTTACTAGGGATAAACACATAATTGTTTTGTAAATCAAAGAGAATCAACAAGCTTTTCCAGTGTGAGTCAATAGGTACAGTTAAAAAGCAGAAAGTCTGAGGAGTACTCACCACCCACTCCTTCCGATCACCATCGTAACTCTCACCACTGTTGGGGTATATAAGGATTGGTTTTGTTGTTACCTGAGAAATGCAAGTAAAAAATAAGAAGACTATAAGAATATATTTATACAAATAGCTAGTGTTAAGTAAATAAGAAAAAGTTACCGAGAACAATAAGCAACCTAAGCATTACTTAAGAATTATCCATTTGCTTGTCTGGTTGACAAAAGGAAAGAGCAAGGACCGGCTAACATTTAAAAGACGAATTTACTTGTTATCTTCCGCCTAAAATCCAAACAAGAGAAAAAATAAGAAAAATCATTTTCTCTCGAAATAATTGTCCTCCATATCCTTAATTCACCTAGTTTCAGATTAAAGTTAGGATACTTGTTCAATGTAGCTAGCTTTCACCTTTGAATTGCAAGACCTAACATAACTGCATGTATTCACAGATAAAAAAATGAGAAGCATCCAAGAATAGACCTTCAACAGGACACACATATGGCTCCATGACCCCTGTCAATGGAGGCATTAGTCCAAGACAATGAAGGCATTATAGTCCATGATAAGCAGGTGTTATAGGCCCAAAATTGTCGAATATGTTCCCATGCAGTATGACAGAAACGTATGTTTTGTGTGTAAGCAAAACCAGTTCTCCTCTACAGTTCCTCTCTTCCTTATGGGTCTGCATGGAACAGTTTGGTGGTCTTGAAACTAAGTGTAAGAATGAATAATGAACCTCTGGATAGGTGGTGAGACAAGGCAGTAGTAATGTAGGATTTACCATGAACCTGATGAGCTCCTTTCTTGATTTGGAGATAGAACAAGGAACTAAGGACGCAGCTTTTGGCAAACATAAGTTTTCGTTATACCAGGTTTAACTTGTTTTGATCATGTCACTTGACTGACAGGTTCAGATAAAACAGACTGGAAGAGTTTCTCAGATGACCAGCTGTTGCAGTCTGAGTTTCATAAAGCAGATTGGAACGATAAAAAATGAATTCATTTATTGTTACAGATATCCATCTTCTCTAGTAAGCATAAGCAGCCATTAAAAGTGTCCATGTAAAAGCCCAAATTGATAAACAACTCTGATAAAAAGAAAAACAGAAAGAAAACAGGAATTGTAGCTAAAAAATTACCTGATTGATGGATCGAATAAGATCCAGAATAAATCTAGGAGGGGTACAGTTGATTCCAACAGCTAAAACCTTTTCACATGATTCACCAATTGCAGCACATTCTGATAAAGAATCACCACTAACCACATTTATACCATCTTTAGAGTTGAAGGATAACCAGGCAGGAGTCTTTATGTCTTCTTCCTCAAGAAGCTCGACGAAAGCCTGCATAGGTGCTAATAGCTGTGAATCTCAACATCTAAACAAAAGAATACAAGCTACTATACCAGAATAGGCTTTCCCACATATACTGTGGTAGAAAAAAAATTCCTTGTCACAAATAGCTGTGTTGCAGATAATTATCGTCCACAGCAATTCATAGAGAATGATAACAGAAGGGATACCACTAACTTCTAGTAGTAGTAAGGCAACAAGTAGTTTTTTATTTCCTCTAAATATATAACCCACAACGACCATACCTGTGCTTCTAGTTTATTTGGCACAGTCTCAAAAGCTATTAGATCAGCACCAGATTCTGCAAGAAGCTGAACCCTTCTTCGATGAAAATCCTTTAGAAACTTGAGATCAATTGCATCCCCATATTCCCCACTGCATTTTGATAAGTAAGTCAGTTCACATGCATGAGAAGATACTACCAGTTGGTGCTTAAGAGGAAGGGAAAATGTTAACGACACCAGGAGAGAATTGTGAGAAGCACTTCATGGGTGTTCGTGAGACAAATCTTATTCTTTAACCTTGAGATGACAACAAACTGAAGAGTAGTTATGCTTGGGCCATGTATTCCCAGAATGCACTTTAATGCACGAAATATCAAAAGTTAACAAGCACGACAAGCCTTAACAAGACACAAGGCAAATAAGGTAACAGATTCTCAGAAAATGCCTATAAGGAACAAGTAGCTAACCATCCTTATATCCCATAAAAAATCCTAGGTCCTAGCACAGAAATCACATCAGACCAGAGAAAGAAAGAGGAATAAAGTGCTAATTCTTCTGAAAACTACCTGTATTCAGAACCATCAGCTAAATAGGCCCCATAACTCCCAACAGATGCTGCAACTAAGATAAGACGCTGATTGAGAACCTTTCCATCAGTGCTATGATCAGACGAAGATTTACAGCATCTAGTATAGTAGACATCTCGTGCTTCACACGCAATCTCAACACTCCTTTTGAGCAAGGATTCACTTTCTTCTAGAGAATATCCTTTGGCCTTAAACCCCTGGATAGTTGCCTGTCCAAATATGAGAAGACATGAAACTAGTCACAAGGATATAGATAGAATTTAAGATGCATCCATGCGCAATCAATTTTGCATGAGAGGTAGAGAGAGGAACAATGGTTGCAAATGACAAAAGCAGTACCTGATAAGATGAACTGAGTAAAATATCTGCACCAGCTTCAAGGTAATCCAAGTGTACCTGCTCTATTTAGTACACCAATGAGCCATGTAATAGTACAAAGAGAAAAACTTCATGTACAGCAAATATCTGGGAATGGTGAAATTACACTAGGTTCTCAAGCTTTTCCAGCGAAGCTTTTCAGATGTGATGAGATTCATAGTCTAAACCCTACAACAACTCCGCATAGGATACCAAGAAGGGGAAGAATCAAAGAGAAGATTGCCAGTTGCCAGATGTTGCAAGATCTACAGATTCATTTGAGTTAGTTTTGCCAAGAGCTTTTTAACTAGTCATAAAGATGAGGGTGTCATCACATTCAAAATTAAAAGGGAGATTGTAGACATGGTAACACTTCAAAACGACCAAAGAATTTCCTCTAAATTTAGTGCCTCTATACATATTTCGCCATAAAGAATTGGCGACGCGAAATCCATAAAAGAAAACAAGAACTTCTCCAGCCGTCCAGCAGCATGCATTAGTTGCAAGGTTTCAATTTATATAAAGAAGAGATAAGTAATTTTTTTACAGCGTTTTCGCAACAAATGGGGCAAGCTAGAAAGAAAAGAGTATAAAAAAACAAGAGGATGATGTGTTAAGCTTTTCTGTTAGGTCTACTGGATGCCTGAAGGTGATAGCTAGACTGAAAAGACAGATCAAAGGAAGATACAATTAATTTTGTTTAAGTATCATATAAAATTAATGATTTAGCAGATTAATTAAAGCATCCTTTTCTATTTAATCATTTATCTCTTTTTTAATCACTATCAGTTCGTACTAATTGGATTTTGCCTCAGTGCGAAAGCAAGATGGAGGAGAATAACTACAATCTCCTCCTCCCCCTCGGTTTTTCAAGAAAGTTTTTGAGAGGAATCAAATACTACAGTTGTTTGTTTCATAACTAAAACATTGTTTTGGCTCAAAAATCTCACATTTTATGATATCACTCTCTACTTAATTTTTCTGAAAATGATGATTCCTGGGAAAAGCATGAGTTTAAAAAGTCTGAAAGAATCTCTCTTTTTTCCACAAAAGTTTTTTTTTTTTTTTTTTTTTTTTTGAGTGGGGTTGAGGAGAAAAGAAAAAAGAGAGAATCTCAAAGGATTAGTTCTTCACAAATGCAAGCTACTTGTTATGTCATTTTATTAACAATGTGTTGTAGCAACTTTTTTGAAAAGGTCCTAGAAAAGACAATCCCAGATACAATATCAAAAAGTTTAGCAGTGTGCAATATAATAATGCTGCGTACAACACCTCCTTACACTCCTTCATAAAAGCCCATGTCTCACCCATAAAGTAGTAATTTTTAAAATCTAGAAACCCACAAGATGACCTACTCAGCAAGATTAACATCGACTCCTAATAATTGATCCAAATGGTGGTCCGACTTATCCACATACCCAGTTACAGTAAAGCTAAACATCCTACAGAACTGATCTGAAATTGTAATCCCTTTCTCTATATCCACTCTATTTAATAAGCATAACAAGTGAAAGTCTAAATATTATTTTTAAGATAATATGAAAAGGACAGGGAGCTAAATATTATACTCCACTATTTAAGAACATCTATGAAGCTAAGTTTAATACAGTGTTTAAAGAGATGGTTGAAGAAAATTGAGAGAAGCATACGGCGCGGACGAGGTGAGGATCAGTGAGGAGACATTTAGCACTCCAGAGAGGATCAGTGAGGTCGGCGCCATGACGTTCCAGCTCCGTCGCGAAGCCGCCGTCGATCACGGCGACGCCGCCGCATTTGTGGAGGAAATCTTTGATGAGGGAGGAGGATGACTGTGCATTGGCGTCGACAGTACCCATCTTTCTTGAAAAGGCAGTGACGTGATGAGCGAAGAGAACTTAATTCAATTGGGTTGGGGGAAAAGGAGTACACTACTCACGAGAGTAACAAATTGAGATGAAAGGAAATAAACAATGAGTAAATTTTGAGTATTTTAAAATATTAAAATTTAATATAATAAGTATTTTAAGCTAATTAACGATTTTCACACGCAAAATTTGTACATTCACTAGTTCTCTTCAAAATAAAGTTTATGGACAAATACAACTTCAATTTTCAATTATATTTGGCTTGAATATTCTTTCAATATTTCGATCAAATATTGTATGAACACCTACTGATAGTATCAATAGGAGTGGCAAATGGGCGGGTTGGGCTGAATTTGGGCGGGTCAAGATGGGTTAGGTTAATAAATGGGTCATTGCCCAACCCAATCCAAAGTGTATTTGGGCTAAGATGGGCTGGGTCAAGATGGGCTAAACCATGGGTCATAACCCAACCCGCCCAACTTGACCTATGTTTTTGAATCATGCTCATCTTGCATTAAAAGATCTTTTTACCTTAAAATGTGTAAGTTGAAAAATATTTTGCGGGTGGGGGTGGGGATGGGGTTAGGGGTATGGTGGGTGAGTGGGAGGTGCAGAAAAAGAAAACGAAAATATAAAAAAATTATAAAATTGGGGCAACTAAGTAAATTTCTAGATAAGTTGGGTTGAGATCCCTTTGTTTTGGGTGAGTTTCATGGGTTGTATTTGGGCTGCTAAATAGGTCAGAATGTGTCATAAAAAATAATATGTTAACTTGGGCTCAGCCCAAATTGACCCATGAGCTAAAATATTTTCAGCCCAACCCATTAATCTCTGGGCGAGTTGGGCGGGTTAGATGGGTTTGGGCTCAAATTGCCACCCCTAAGTATCATTGGTATGTTTATTGGTGGTGTTACGTGCATTTTAATATTAAAGTGTATTATTTGTTATGATACAGTGGCTGGCTATAAATTGGCAAGAAAGTGGTTGTCAACTTTGGCGTTATCCATGAAATCACTATTGTCATTATCACTACTAATTACCCACTAAATATTAAATTTAAAACAAATTGTTTCGACTTTTCGTGTTTCAAAGAAGCCAAACTTTATTTGTGATTTGTTCCTTTCATTATCGTCCATATATAGAGGAAGTGATTCTTAAATAATGCTTTCCTTCTTTTCATTTTATATAAATATTACGGTTAAAGAAATATGGGAAAGAGAAGAGGAGAAAAAAAAAATGATGTAATTAAATCCCATAATTTAAGGCACTAATAATGGATTATATATGGAGAGAGGCGGCAGAGAATAGGGAAAGACGATAGGAAAGAAAAAAGGAAAAATGTGTAACTAAATTCCCTAATTTAAGGTACTAATAATGGATTGTATATAATTTATAAGTAATCCTTGTTTATGGCAAGTAATATAAAACTAGAACACTTTTGGTAAATAAGTTTCAAATATTGTATAAGAAGAAAAAAATCTCATATTATATATGGAACTTTATTACCCTCCCGATTTTGTACCACCAACCATGTTCTTTAATGTTATTATACCACTACGTTGTTATTTATTCTATTGAAGAAATTTTACGCCTATAAACAGTGGTGTTTCTTCCTTGCGTTGTGGATAGAAAAAATGTTGTAGGGTACATGAAAAAAATATGGTTGATATAGTTAAAGGTGAGTTGAGAAAAGGAGAAAATCTAAGTCTCCAACTTATTCTCTACATAATAATTCTGAAGGAATGTGTTCATTTTGGTGGAGATTTGGCCTCAACAATTTGTCTAGAGTTTGTTCGAGTTATACGACGTTGTCGAGCTGTTGTATCCTAGAGTGGACAAGTCAAGAGTATTACTGCTGCACCGGTGAAGATTCTAATGCGGTGGGCTTGAATCTCCTTAAAGGGAGTGAGATATATGTGCCTCAGTCCGAAGAATAAATTTTCTTCATCTTATTTTTCAACTATAATTACTTGTAATTTCACCAACATTTATATTAGCCTATTATTTGTTGGAGTCTTCTTAATTTCATTCGGATTTGATTTAATAAATTTTGATATGGATCATCCCTAAATGAAGGGCCAATACATGGTTTGAATATATATAGTTGGCCAGACTTAAGGGTAAAAATTTATTTGCATCTGATATTTACAATAAATTTTCTTAGATTGGCGTTACTACATACAATTCTTTTGCTATCTTGGCTTCGGTTTCTTAATATACTTGTATTGTTAGTATTTGGTCCCAGTGATTTTTTTTATCTTTTCTTTAGCTGAGGGTCTATGAAAAACGATTTCTCTGCCCTCCCAGGAGAGGGTAAGACTGCGCACATCCTACCCTCCCTAGACCCCACTTGTGAGAACCCACTAGATTATTGTTGTCGTTGTTGTTTACACTAAATTAATAAATGCATGATATAAATATATACGAATAAGTTAATAAAGTTTAATATAAACACTTTATATGAATAATCTTTTACCTCGGAATTAGCTTGATACTGAATGTTGAGGTGTGTAAGTGCTTAAATGGAGTTCAATTCAGTTTCCACATATACATGTTGTAACAATCCAACCGGTCATTTTATTTTCTAGATTTTTGTTCTCCTATTTAAGATCTTTGTATGTGTTTTTACTGTACTTATGACTTGCGGGGATGGTTGGTTTGGTTTTGAAAGAGTTCGGGTTGAATTCGAAACACTTAGTTCCATAACAACGGCCTCAGGTGGCCAAGTTTGACTTGAATCAACACTTTAAGTAAACGATAACGGAATTGAAATTTGAAGGCTCCAATAGGTTTGTATGATGATTTTGGACTTGGATGTTTGTTTGGATTGAGTTTCGGGTGGACTGGGAGTGTTTCAGCGCTTTTTGTTGAAAGTTGGTAATTTAAAGGTTTTAGAATTTTCTAAATTTAATTTGAAGTGGACTTTGGAGTTATCGATATCCGTTTGGAATTTCAAGGCTTGGAATAGATTTGTATTGTGACCTCTGCGTGAGATTTGACGTCATTCTAAGTTGTCTAAGTATGGTTCGTCGCGTTCGGAGTTGTTGGAATGAGTTTGAAGCATAGAAGTTGATAAATTTGGCTTTGAAGTGTGATTCTTGGTTTCGGTATTATTTTATGTGTTTTGAGGCTTCGAGTAGGTCTGTAGTATGTTCATGGACTTATTGGTATATTTGGACGGGATCCCGGGTGGCTCGGGTGTGTTTCAGACCACACCCGGAGCTAAGTTAAAGTTGGCTGAAATCGCTGGTGTGCTTCGCGATTCGAAGAAGGCTGGTGAGGGGCCTGAGATTTACTGTTTGCGAACACGATGGAGGGTCTGGTTCCTCTTCGTGAACGCAGATCCCACCTTCGTGAACGCAAAGAAGGGAGGGGATGAGATGGGCTGGAAGGCTGTTGGCTTTCGTGAACGCGGCTGGGGGACCGCGAATGTAAAGGGATGGGTTCATTGGGAATCATGAACGTGACCTTGAGGTGGAGAACACGTAGAGTGGTTTGGTCATCTGGATCAGTTGCTCTTCGCGATCGCGAGGAACCTTCCGCAACCGCGAAGAATAAATTCCTGGGCACATTTGATTTTTAATACGGGACTTAGCTCATTTCACTTGGGTTGGGTGGATTTGAGATCTTTTGAGGGGATTTTCATCAAGCATCACATGGCAAGTGAATTCTACCTATTTATGAGTTAAATACATGAATTATAGATAGATTTTAACATAGAAATTAGTGAATATTATGGAATTTTGTTGGAAACCTAGGGTTCGGTATAAAATGGTTTTTACCATGAAAATGATTATAAAATTAGGAATAGATTATATATTTGAGTTCGTAATGTCATGCGTAACGCTTATCTTCGAAAATTTTCAGAATCTGAGCATGTGGGCCCGAGGGTGACTTTTATAGACATTCCAAATTGGGTTGGGAAATTACTCTAATAGATGAAATATGAACTGATGAGCATGTATTAATTAGTTTGTATGACTTTTGTTTAGTTTCGGATCGTTCGGCATCGATTAAGGATTACTAGTGAGGTTTAAAAGCCGAGTAGTGAGCTTGGAAGTGAGGTAAGTCTCTATCCTGATCTTATAATAGGGATTATCCACTTAGGTATATAAATTGATGTGTGTTACTTGTTGTGGGGCAATGTGTGCACGAGGTGACGCGGGTCCGTACGTAGCTATATTCATGTTTATGTTTGGGTAGACTTAGATTCACATCATGCCTTAAATGTGCTATTTCTATTAATCTTGTATTGAGAATAAAATATTGACCGAGTCTCTTACTTTAGAAATTATGAGATATTTGATGAACGGTAGTTTTGTGTCTTCTCGACTCGCATGTATTTTCTCTAGCGAGAGAGTTTCTCTACTCTTATGGGACTGGGTTGTTCGTTTCGACAAGATTATAAATTTTTCTTACGAAATCAGGTCGTTCGCCTCGGCAGGATTATAAATACTCCTATGGGATCAGGTCGTTCGCCTCAACGGTATAGTGAGTTATTCTTAGGGGATCGGGCCGCTCGCATCGGCGGTATTGTATAACACTATTCCTATGGGATCAAACTATTCGCTTTGGCAGACTCGTGCGTAGTACTTGAGAGTTGATTTGATATTGGTATCAGTTGATTTTGTGCCTTGAGGCCGATTATGATATTTTAGTGCTTTCGTAATAATCCATGTTTGGAAGTTTATTATTAAAGCTTAATTGTTTTGTTGTCACTTCATACATGTCTACCTATGTATTTTATTATTTGACCACTAGTAAGTGTCAAGTCGACTCCTCGTCATTGCTTTTTCGAGATTAGACTAGATACTTACTAGGTATGCTGTGATTTACGTACTCACGCTACATTTTTGCACTGATTGTGCAGGTACTGAGACATGTACTTCCAATGATAATACGGGCACGTAGATGCATCACACAGAGACTTAGTGGTGAGCTGCCTTCCATGCTTCGATCTGCAGCCAGAGTCTCTCTCTGTCTTATTTTATTATTTCTGTCTATTACTTTTCAGACAGTAGCTGTAGTGATTTTGATGCTCCCTAGATGGCTCATGCACTTATGACACCGGATTTTGGAGGCTACTAGTTGTTATTCACCGTTGTACTTATTTTTATTTTCAGTATGATTTATTATTCGTACTTGGTATTTTGACAAAGAAGTATGTGTGTTTCCATGCGATCTCATTTAATTAGGTGTATTTAAAGAAATTTCTAACTTTAAAAGTAAAAAATGGTTAATTAAGTTGGAAGTTTACTGTTCGCTTTTCTAACAGCATTGATGGGCGCATCACGGCCTATTATGGAATTTGGGTCGTGACACATACATATAGTGATAGAGACCGTAGTGGCGTAATTGGTTATCACTTCTTTCTGTCATTATGGATCACTAATTCAATTCAATGTTGTCTTACGGCTGTCTAGGGGGGGTACTGGTTTCTAAGGGGATTCGGTACGGGGAGGATACCGATAAGGGGGGAGGGGGTTGCTTAAGAGGACTTTTGTTAAGAGAATTTAAGGGCACGGGGTAAGGGTACTTTTACAGGTACCCTACTAGTACCCTTGCCGGTCCTGGGGGGGCTTAAGGAGGTTGGACCGATATTTAGGGGTGTTTTCAAATTAAAATTTAACAAAGAAAATTATATTTAAATATAAACAAACTTTAATGGATAAAGAAAAATTAATGCTATGAAGTGCCTTTTATTTTATTTTATTCAATGTAAACATTAGATTTCTAACACAAGTTACAAGTATTTATTTGAATTTCAACACTTGTAAATATAAAATAACATATTTCTTTTGAACGATTTACGTAAATGTTCATATAATGTTTCGTGCTTTTTCGCTTGGAATTAGTTGCATGTGTTCGTTTGTGTCCCCGATATTTTCGGTAGATAGTATTTTATTATATGTATCGTCATCTTTTTGAATTATTTTTGGAATGCCAAATGTAACGACCTGACCGGTCGTTTTGCGTATCAGGACCCCGTTCCCCTAAATGAGACTTCCCGTAGCGGCTTATTATGATTTATGAATTGCGGGGACGGGTGGTTTGGGATTCGAAAGTATTTAGAGTGATATAGGAACACTTGGTTCCTTAAGGTTGGACTTTAAGGCCAAGTTTGACTTCGGTCAACATTTTGAGTAAACAACCTCGGAATCGAGTTTCGACGGTTCCGGTAGCTTCGTATGATGATTTCAGACTTGGGCGTATGTTCGGAATGGGTTTTGGATGACCTGGGAGCGTTTCGGCGCCCAATAGCGAAATAAGAATTTCCTTAAGTTCATATTGTGGTTTGGGACGTGTTTTTGTGTTATCGAGGTCCGAACGGAATTCTGAGACCGAAATAGTTCCGTTATGTCATTTATGACTTGCTTGCAAAATTTGGTGTCATTCTGAGTAGTATAGGTCGGTTCGGCGCATTGAAAGTGAATTCTAGAACTTTAAGTTCAAAGTTTGATTCAATTTGGTTTGGGAGTCGAATTCTTAGTTTCGTTGTTGTTTTTCACGTTGCGAAAATTTGAGCGAGTCCGTATCTTGAATACAGACTTGCCAGTGCCTTTGTACGGGGTCCCGAGGAGATCGGGTGAATTCGGACCCCTCGGAGCTAATTTCAAAACACCAGATTTTTCACTGTCTGGTTTCCTTCTGTGCGATCGCAGGTGCACTAATGCGATCGCATAGGAGGAGTTGGAAGGGGTGAGAAAATGACATGTGCAATCGCACAGGTCTGTCCGCGTCCGCACTGGGTAAAGTTGTGGCCTGGCTCAGCTGTTTCTCTCCGCGATCGCACCCCTCTCCCCCGCGATCGCATATGTTTATCCCAGCTAGCCTTCCGCGATCGCACGTCCCCTTACGTGGTCGCACAGTAGACCTTCAGGGGTCCTGACCAGTTGACTTCTGCGATTTCACTCCCCAGCTGCGATCGCACACAAGGGGCAGCTGGGCAGTGTTAGTTTTAAACGGGACTTAGTCCCATTTTAGCCATTTTTCTTCACTTGAGGCGATTTTGGGAGCTTTCAAAGAGGGAGTTTCACCTAGCAACTAAGAGGTAAGTGATTTCTACTATAATTTAAGTTGAATACTCGAACTTTTAGGTGTAATAACACACTAATTAGAGGAAAATCATGGATTAGATTAAAAACCTAGGTTTTATGAAAATTTGGAGAATTACCAATGAAGTTGCCATGGAATCACGCAAAAACTATATATTAATTATCCTTAGGTTATGGGTAATTGATTCCTTCAAAAATTTTCGGAATCCGAGCATGTGGGCTCGGGGGTGTATCTTAGGATCTTTCAAAGTGAGGTGAAATAACTAAGTAAATAGGAGAATTCCATACTTTTGAGTATAAATTGATATATTTATGTAACATTTGGCTAGTTTCGAGTCCTTGGGTGACGAGTTCGGAGTTTCGGGTGCTTTTTTGACCCGGGGAGTAGGTTCGGCACGAGGTGAGTCTCCTTTCTAACCTTGTAAGAGGGAATTGTCCCCATAGGTGATCTAAATGCTATGTGTTAATGTTGTGGGGGCTACGTATGTACAAAGTGACGAGAGTCCGTATGTGGCAGCTATTATTGTTATGTCCGGGTAGTTAGGCCCACCTCATGCCTTGTGTTTTTCCTCAAAATGAATTATATGCTTCATGAATTCATGTTATATGTAACTTTGTTCCCTGAGATCATGGAATATTAATTTAAAGGGATTGTTCACTGGAAAGTAATTTATGAAGAATATTGTGTGTGCATGTGACCGCTTCGCAATTTACATTCCGCGAGTGGAGTGTTATTTCCCACACTCTCATGGGAGCGGGCCATACGCCACGACGGATTGAAAGATACATTATGGTTCGGGTCGTTCGACCCTCGGCAATTCGCAGATATGATTATTATGATGGCTCAGGTCGGTTGTCCTTATCCCGTATGGGCATGCTGGATTGTTAAAGATTTCATGGATATTGAAATGACAGATAATTGGGGGGAAATGAAGTAGTAATTTACTTCCAAAATTTATTTGAATTGCAGTTACCTTTAATATTTACTGTCTTTATCATCCTCATATGCCTATTGCTATTATCATACCTTGTTAATTTATATTGTTGGACCTTAGTGAGTGTCAAGTCGACTTCTCGTCACTACTTCTTTGAGATTAGACTGGATACTCACTGGGTACATAATTATTTATGTACTCATGCTACGCTTCTGTACTTAATTGTACAGGTTCTGAGGCTGGTGCATCTGGTTACCAGACCGGAGCTCGATTATGAGGATAGTTGCACCTGACTACACGGTGAGTTGCTTCTCCTGACGATCCTCGGCAGCACCATGGAGTCTTCTTTTGTTATTTCCCGTCTATTATTTTCAGACAGTGGGATATTTCTATTGTATCCTTTGTATACTCTGTTAGAATGCCCGTAGGACTCGTGACACTAGTTCCTGGCACACACACGTGGTGGATATTATGGTATACGGGTCTGTATATATATATTGGCACATACCTCCTTATGGCTGCTTTTGGTTAAATTGGCTAATTACCTTTTTCATAAATGTTTTTTTTAAGCTTTAAAACTTGGCACGTGTCGGGATGTTTAATCAAATTTGGGAAAATCCTTAGTAATTTGGGTGTTGGCTTGCCTCACCCCGGTGTTGAGTGCCATCACGACCTGAGTTAGGATTTTGGGTCGTGACAACATCGTATCAGAGCTCTAGGTTCACGTAGGTCTCACGAGTCACGGGCAAACCCAGTAGAGTCTTGCGGATCGGTACGGAGACGTCTGATTTATCTTCAGGAGGCTATATGGTGTTAGGAAACTTCTCTTTATTCATATTTTATCGTGCAGTCGATGGTATACTAAATCTCACTCTTCTATTCTCTCAGAGATGGTGAGGACGCGCGCAGCTGACGTTCCAGACCCGGGAGATACCGCTACCCTCGCCGTCCGAGGTCGTGGCAGAGGCCGGGGGAGGGCACCGGCCCGAGGTAGGGAATGAGGGCATCCCAGAGCTATTCCGGTTGCACCACCAGAGGAGGACCCTACCATAGAGGAGAAGGGCGAGGTGCCCCCAGCAGATCCTGCTCCATTGGACTTTATGACGGCGCCGGGCTTCCAAGAGGTCATAGGCCGTATGATGCGGTTTATGGACACCATGTCCCAGGCTGGCTTATTCCCAGCGGATCCTGCCACATCTCAGGCGGGAGGGGGAGCCCAGACCCCTGCCGCCCAGGCTGCAGGTCAGGCAGCAGCATTACATCATACCCCGAGTACACTGCCCGTGGGTGGGGTCCAGCCTGTAGTAGCGACACCTGAGCCCAGACCAGCTGCGGACGGTGATCCGCAGAAGTTATTGGACAGATGGACCAGATTGCACCCTCCAGTCTTCGGGGGTGAGCGAGGCGAGGATGCCCAGGATTTTATTGACAGGTGCAGGGATAGACTGCACAACATGAGGATACTGGAGTCACATGGAGTGGACTTCACTACCTTTCAGTTGGAGGACAGAGCTCGCAGATGGTGGCAGTCTTATATCCACAGCAGACCGGCAGACTCTCCTCCTATCACTTGGGGCCAGTTCACTCAGCTATTTCTAGACAGATATATCCCACCCTCTGAGAGGGAAGAGCGGCGGTATCAGTTTGAGCAGCTAGATCAGGGACAGATGTCAGTGACAGATTATGAGGCTAGATTTTCAAAGCTGTCACGCCATGCACTCATGATACTACCTACTGATGCCGAGAGAGTGCGGAGATTTGTGGCTGGGTTGCATCCAGGTATTAAGGCCACCATGGCCCGAGAGGTGGAGATGGGTACTCCTTATCAGCTCGTGGTGGAGATTTCTCGCAGGATCGAGGGTTATCGGCCGAGGAGCAGGGAGCAGGGAGCAGGGGCAGTAGGATAAGAGGGCTAGATTCTCCGGAGATTTCAAAGGTGCCCCAGTTAGGGGCAGAGGTCAGTTTGGTAGTGGTCAGCCCAACAAGCCTTCATATTCAGCACCCCCACCACCTCCCCGAGGTGTTCCAGCGAGGCCTCATTTCAGCGCCATGCCAGAGCATTCCTACCGCCCTCCCGCTATTCAGAGTTCACCCGGTGGTTATTCTAGTCATCGGGTATCCTCCAGTCCCTAATTCAGTGCTATGCCAGAGAGTACTCATCGCTCTCAAGCCATTCAGGGTTCTCCTTCGGGGAAACAGGCTATGATACCTGGAGGTTGTTATGAGTGTGGGGATACAGGTCATATGAAGAGGTTTTGTCCCAGGCTTTGGGGCAAGGCAGTGCAACAGGGTTATCAGCCTATGGGTTCAACACCAGCAGTCCGGCCACCTAGAGGTGGAGGACAAGTCAGCAGGGGTCGTCCTAGATGTGGAGGCCAGTCAGAGGGAGGTCAGTCCGCTCCTATTCACTCTGGCGGAGCTTAGTCGTCCGGTGCTCCAGCTAGATTCTATGCCATTCCGGCCAAATCAGATGCAGTGGCCTCAGACTCCGTGATCACATGTATTATTTCAGTGTGTGGTAGAGAGGCATCAGTGTTATTTGATCCAGGATCCACCTATTCCTATGTTTCAGCCTTATTTTCTCATTTTCTGGATGTTCCTCGTGAGTCCTTGGGTTCTCCTATATATGTGTCCACTCCTGTGGGAGATTCTGTAGTGGTAGACCGGGTCTATCGGTCTTGTGTGATCACCTTCTGTGGGTTCGATACCAGAGCGGACCTTCTATTGCTCGACATGGTGGATTTCGAGGTTATTTTAGGCATATATTGGCTATCTCCTTATCATGTCGTGCTAGATTGCCGTGCCAAGATAGTTACTTTGGCCATGCCCGAGTCGCCTAGGCTGGAGTGGAGAGGTTCCTCAGTTAGTGCTGCCAGCCGGATTATTTCATTCCTGAAGGCTCGACACATGGTCGAGAAGGGTTGTCTGGCGTATCTTGATTATGTTCGGGACACCACCGCCGAGTCTCCGACGATTGATTCAGTGCCAGTTGTTCGAGAGTTTGCTGATGTGTTTCCTTCAGACCTTCCAGACATGCCTCCGGATCGAGATATTGATTTCTGTATCGAGGTAGCTCCAGGCACTCAGCCTATTTCCATTCCCCCGTACCGTATGGCTCCGAAGGAGTTGAAAGAGAAGCTCGAGGAGTTGTTGGCTAAGGGGTTTATCAGACCGAGTGTATCGCCGTGGGGTGCTCCAGTCCTATTTGTGCATAAGAAGGATGGGTGTATGTGGATGTGTATTGATTACCGGCAGTTGAACAAGGTCACCATTAAGAACAAGTATCCTTTGTCGCGCATCGATGATTTGTTTGACCAGTTGCCTGGTGCTCGGGTGTTTTCTAAGATTGATTTGAGATCAGGATACCATCAGTTGAAGATTCGGGCCTCAGATGTTCCGAAGACTGCTTTTCGTACGAGATATGGCCATTATGAGTTCCTGGTGATGTCCTTTGGCTTGACTAATGCCCCAACAGCATTCATGGACTTGATGAATAGGGTGTTCAGGCCGTATATTGATTCCTTTGTCATCGTCTTCATTGATGACATCTTGATTTACTCACGTAGCCTGGGTGAGCATGAGCAACATTTGAGAGTTGTGCTCCAGACTTTGCGGGAATAGAAGCTATATGCTAAGTTCTCCAAGTGTGAGTTCTGGTTGGATTCCGTGGAATTCTTGAGACGTGGTATCCGGAGAGGGTATCAAGGTTGATCCTAAAAAGATTGAGGCAGTTCAGAGTTGGCCACGTCCTACTTCAGCTACAGAGATCATGAGTTTTTTGGGCCTAGCAGGTTATTATCGTCGATTTGTGGAGGGCTTTTCTTCCATTGCATCCCCATTGACTAGATTGACTCATAAGAATGCCCCGTTCTGATGGTCCGACGAGTGTAAGGCGAGCTTTCAGAAGCTCAAGACAGTGTTGACCTTAGCACCAGTTCTGACATTGCCTTCCGGTTCTGGGATGTATATTGTGTATTCCGACGCTTCACGCGTTGGTTTGGGATGTGTGTTGATGCAGGAAGGGAGAGTTATTGTTTATGCTTCACGCCAGCTGAAGGTTCATGAGAAGAATTACCCTGTTCACGATTTGGAGTTGGCGACGATTGTTTATGCTCTTAAGATTTGGAGGCACTACTTTTATGGGGTGTCCTGTGAGGTTTATACAGATCACCGCAGCCTACAACACTTGTTCAAACAGAGGGATCTTAATTTGAGGCAG
The DNA here is from genome assembly GCA_005239495.1 of Nicotiana undulata. Lineage (NCBI taxonomy): Eukaryota > Viridiplantae > Streptophyta > Magnoliopsida > Solanales > Solanaceae > Nicotiana > Nicotiana undulata. The sequence goes on along the minus strand of ML266926.1, from coordinate 5,199 downwards.
CGCAGGTGGCTTGAGTTGTTGAAGGATTATGACATCACCATTCTTTATCATCCGGGCAAGGAAAATGTGGTAGCGGATGCTTTGAGCAAGAAGGCGGAGAGTATGGGTAGCTTGGATTATATCGCAGCGGAGGAGAGACATCTAGCCTTGGACATTCAGTACTTGGCTAATCGCCTGGTGAGATTAGACCTTTCAGAGCCTCGTCGAGTTCTTGCACATGTGGTTGCTCAGTATTCGTTATTGGGGGAGATTAAGGCCCGGCAGTTTGATGATCCGTGCTTGGCAGAGCTTCGGGAGACAGTGGTTCAGGGTGGTGCCAAGGAGGTTACTATTGGCGAGGATGGTGTTCTGAGACTTCAGGGTCGTATATGTGTTCCTAATGTTGATGGCCTGAGGGAGAGGATTCTAGAGGAGGCACACAGTTCTCGATATTCTTTTCATCCTGGTGCTATGAAGATGTATCGTGATTTGAAGCAGCATTACTGGTGGAGGCGGATGAAGAAGGACATTGTGGAGTATGTGGCTAGGTTCACCCCACACTTCTAGAGAGCAGTGCATAGTGAGTTGGGCACCCATAGATCTTAGCACAACATTTCACTCTCAGACTGATGGTCAGTCGGAGCGGACAGTTCAGATATTGGAGGACATGCTTAGGGCATGTGTGATAGACTTTGGAGGTTAGTGGGACCATTTCTTGCCTTTAGCTGAGTTTGCCTACAATAACAATTATCAGTCCAGCATCGAGATGGCTCCATTTGAGGCTTTGTATGGTCGGCGATGTCGTTCTCCTATCGGGTGGTTTGAGCCTGGCGAGGCTAAGTTATATGGCACCGACCTGGTGAGAGATGCTTTGGAGAAAGTGAAGTTGATTCAGGAGAGGCTCCGCACAACACAGTCTAGAAAAAAGAGTTACACGGATTAGAAGGCGCGTGATGTATCATTTATGGAGGGATATAAGGTCCTGTTGAAAGTCTCGCCGATGAAGGGTATTATGAGGTTCGGGAAGAATGGCAAGCTAAGCCCGAGGTTTGTAGGTCCTTTCGAGGTGTTGAGACGAGTTGGGGAGGTTGCTTATGAGCTAGATTTACCTCCCAGTTTATCAGGAGTTCATCCGGTCTTTTATGTATCAATGCTCCGGAGGTACCACACCGACTTCTCTCACGTGGTTGATTTCAGCACTATTCAGTTGGATGAGAGGTTGGGCTACGAGGAGGAGCTAGTTGCTATCATTGATAGGCAGGATCGCTAGTTGAGATCCAAGAGAGTTTTTGCCGTAAAAGTCCAGTGGAGGGGCTAGCCAGTCGAGGAGGCGACTTGGGAGTCCGAGGAGGACATGCGGAGCAGATATCCACATTTATTCAGCACTTCAGGTATGATTCTAGACTCGTTCGAGGACGAACGTTTGTTTAAGAAGTGGAGAATGTAACGACCCGACCGATTGTTTTGTGTATCAGGACCCTGTTCCCCTAAATGAGACTTCCCGTAGCGGCTTATTATGATTTATGACTTGCGGGGACGGGTGGTTCGGGATTCGGAAGTGTTTAGAGTGATATAGGAACACTTGGTTCCTTAAGGTTGGCCTTTAAGGCCAAGTTTGACTTCGGTCAACATTTTGAGTAAACGACCTCGGAATCGAGTTTCGATAGTTCCGGTAGCTTCGTATGATGATTTTGGACTTGGGCGTATGTTCGGAATGGGTTTGGATGACCCGGGAGCGTTTCGGCGCCCAATAGCGAAATAAGAATTTCCTTAAGTTCATATTGTGGTTTGGGACGTGTTTTTGTGTTATCAAGGTCCGAACGGAATTCTGAGATCGGGAATAGTTCTATTATGTCATTTATGACTTGCTTGCAAAATTTGGTGTCATTCCGAGTAGTATAGGTCGGTTCGGCGCATTGAAAGCGAATTCTAGAACTTTAAGTTGAAAGTTTGATTCAATTTGGTTTGGGGGTCGAATTCTTAGTTTCGTTGATGTTTTTCACGTTCCGAAAATTTGAACGATTCCATATCATGAATACAGACTTGCCAGTGCCTTTGGACAGGGTCCCGAGGGGCTCGGATGAGTTTCGGACCCCTCAGAGCTAATTTCAAAACACCAGATTTTTCACTGTCTGGTTCCTTCTGTGCAATCGCAGGTGCACTAATGCGATCTCATAGGAGGAGTTGGCAGGGGTGAGAAAATGACTTGTGCGATCGCACAGGACTGTCTGCGTCCGCACTGGGTAAAGTTGTGGCCTGGCCCAACTGTTGCTCTCCGCAATCGCACCCCCCTCCCCCGCGATCGCATAGGTCTAGCCCAGCTAGCCTTCAGCGATCGCACGTCCCCTTCCGAGGTCGCACAGTAGACCTTCAGGGGTCCTGACCAGTTGACTTCTGCGACTGCACTGCCCCAGCTACGATCGCACACAAGGGGCAGCTGGGCAGTGTTAGTTTTAAACGGGACTTAGTCCCATTTTAGCCATTTTTCTTCACTTGAGGCGATTTTGGGAGCTTTCAAAGAGGGAGTTTCACCTAGAAACTAAGAGGTAAGTGATTTCTACTATAATTTAAGTTGAATACTCGAACTTTTAGGTGTATTAACACACTAATTAGAGGAAAATCATGGATTAGATTAAAAACCTAGGTTTTATGAAAATTTGGAGAATTACCAATGAATTTGCCATGGAATCACGCAAAAACTATATATTAATTATCCTTAGGTTATGGGTAATTGATTCCTTCGAAAATTTTCGGAATCCGAGCATGTGGGCTCGGGGGTGTATTTTAGGATTTTTCAAAGTGAGGTGAAATAACTAAGTAAATAGGAGAATTCCATACTTTTGAGTATAAATTGATATATTTATGTAACATTTGGCTAGTTTCGAGTCCTTGGGTGACGAGTTCGGAGTTTCGGGCGCTTTCTTGACCCGGGGAGTAGGTATGACACGAGGTGAGTCTCCTTTCTAACATTGTAAGAGGGAATTGTCCCCATAGGTGATCTAAATGCTATGTGTTAATGTTGTGGGGGATACGTACGTACAAAGTGACGAGAGTTCGTACGTGGCGGCTATTATTGTTATGTCTGGGTAGTTAGGCCCACCTCATGCCTTGTGTTTTTCCTCAAAATGAATTATATGCTTCATGAATTCATGTTATATGTAACTTTGTTCCCTGAGATCATGGAATATGAAAATTTAAAGGGATTGTTCACTGGAAAGTAATTTATGAAGAATATTGTGTGTGCATGTGACCTCTTCGCAATTTACATTCTGCGAGTGGAGTGTTATTTCCCCCACTCTCATGGGAGCGGGCCGTATGCCACGGCGGATTAAAAGATACATTATGGTTCGGGCTGTTCGACCCTCAGCAGTGTACAGATATGATTATTATGATGGCTCAGGCTGGTTGTCCTTATCCCGTATGCGCATGCTAGATTGTTAAAGATTTCATGGATATTGAAATGACAGATAATTAGGGGGAAATGAAGTAGTAATTGTTTATTTACTTCCAGAATTTATTTGAATTGCAGTTACCTTTAATGTTTACTGTCTTTATCATCCGCATATGTCTATTGATGTTATCATACCTTGTTAATTTATATTGTTGAACCTTAGTGAGTGTCAAGTCAACTTCTCGTCACTACTTGTTCGAGATTAGACTGGATACTCACTGGGTACATAATTATTTATGTACTCATGCTACGCTTCTGTACTTAAGTGTACAGGTTCTGAGGCTGGTGCATCTGGTTACCAGACCGGAGCTCGATTCTGAGGATAGTTGGACCTGACTACACGGTGAGCTGCTTCTCCTGACGATCCTCGGCAGCACCATGGAGTCTTCTTTTGTTATTTCCCGTCTATTATTTTTAAACAGTGGGATAGTTCTATTGTATCTTTTGTATACTCTGTTAGAATGCCCGTAGGATTTGTGACACTAGTTCCTGGCACACACACGTGGTGGGATATTATGGTATACAGGTCTGTATATATATTGGCACACGCTTCCTTATGACTGCTTTTGGTTAAATTGGCTTATTACCTTTTTCATAAATGTTTTTTTTACGCTTTAAAACTTGGCACGTGTCAGGATGTTTAATCAAATTCGGGAAAATTCTTAGTAATTTGGGTGTTGGCTTGTGTGACCCTGGTGTTGGCCACCATCACGACCTGAGTTAGGATTTTGGGTCGTGACACCAAAGTTTCTTCTCTCCGCTTTAACTCAATCTCCCGATATTCATAAGTATCAGGCAATATATGTCACGACCCAAATATCTCTCTGAAGGAGTCGTGATGGCACCTAGTCTCTAAACTAGGTAAGCCTAACATTAACAGAAATAACATTGATATTCACTAACTTCAAATTAGGTAACTCTAAGCAATTACAATTCTCAAAATCGGTAGTATAAATCATAAGCCTTTTTATGAGTGGTTGTACAAAATGGATACATCACTGTTCCAGAACAAAAGGAAACAATGGAAATAAGTACAATAGAAGGTGACTCCGAGATCTGCGATAGCAGCATCAGGTTTACCATGAGTCTCCACAGCAACGATCCGCACAACTACTAACGATCAAATACCTGGATCTGTACAAAAATATACATAAGTGTAGTATGAGCACACCACAGTGGTGCCCAATAAGTATCAAGACTAACCTCGGTGGAGTAGTGACGAGAAAAAGTCAAGACACCTACTGGTCAAATAGGTTGAAGAGGATATGATAATAAACTACCAAGATAAAGATAACAAAGTAATGTCAATAGCATGGATAGATAAAACTACAAACGGTAGAGACAACAAAAGAAAAACACGGATGGTAACGAAAGATAACCAAGTAAATTAACACCAACATGGCTGGAACACAGACAAGTAAAAATATGCTCAAATGAAGAAGGTGATGTTAACTCAATCAATCACACAATTTCTAATACACAATCCCAACCATCTCAATCCTCGGTGTCTCATATCATAAATCTCAATTTCCAAATCCTTAGCACACATGGCACCTTGTGCCCACATATTTCCATCTTACTTTGCACAACAAAATTCACATACTACCCAGAACATAATGTCCGCAAATAATGCAATTAAGACGCCCAAGGAGTCTCATTTGTATAACATAAAATAAATTTTTAGTTTCAAACCAATTAGGAAATCGGCTAGAAAAGAGGAAGTTATTTTTTTGAAATCATTTGAATGAAGAAAATACCCTTTTCAAATA